>OMNM01031951.1:3374-15329 GCA_900302745.1 Parablennius parvicornis
AAAAAGTTATTTTTTTTTTTTTTTTTTTTTTTTTTGATCGATGTTTTGAGTTTCGACTACTTTGACCTAATTTAAAATGAAGCTTGCTTCAATTCACACTTTCTCTGGGATCCCGTTTTAAAAGTTGCTACTTTCTAACCCCTTCAGAGTTTTACTTTAGTTTTTCTGGTGGCCGCAACACAGAGAAGCTAACAGAATGCTATGTAAAAATTAATTGGACGGTTACCAAAGTAAGTATATCAAGATGACAGGCTTCTATTTGTGAAGCCTGAACCGCAGCCAGGAGCCTGTTAAAAGTAAGTCCTCACTCATCACTGTGAACACAGACAAGCAACAAAGCGTCACTATCCTGCAGTGGAAGTCGTTTCGTCAACGACTTACGTCATTCGGACAAACTGAGCATTGCACCTGCTGTGACTTTGACTCACAAATCACCCCAGTCTAGTTCGCAGAGTAGTTTTCACTTTGCCGTGGAAAAAAAAAAAAAAACCTCAGCTCTGAGCGACACCTACGGATAATCTGGAAGGAAGTGAGGGACAGCTGAAATAAAATGCAAGGCTCCACCATTTCCTCTAAATACAGAGTGGAAAAGAAACATTTGAACAGTTCACCTAATGAGCACGCACGGAAAGAGAAAAGATGAACACAGTGAAATTAATTAGGCAGAAGGGGGAAATTAACGGAGCACTTGTTTCTTCTGCCTCTTCTTAACAACGTTCAGATGAAAGGGGGGGATGAGAGAAAGTGACTCAGACAGCAGGGATGGCAACTACAAGCACAGCAGAGAAAGAAGGCGATATTAAGAGTCTAGTGGAAAGCCAGCAGTTCTTGGAATCTCGGTGGCTTCATTTTAACTCTCCACAGAGAGAGAGAGCGGTGTATTTTTAGAGCATTAGC
The DNA here is from genome assembly GCA_900302745.1 of Parablennius parvicornis. NCBI lineage: Eukaryota > Metazoa > Chordata > Actinopteri > Blenniiformes > Blenniidae > Parablennius > Parablennius parvicornis. Next base: position 4,272 of record OMNM01031951.1, read on the forward strand.
TTAGATGAAGTCCAACCCCTTTTCCACTTCTTCAGACAGGGGGCAAAGGCTGAGAGGAAAAGGGGGAACTGGGTGAAATGATATCAAAGAGAATCAGGATAAGGATCTTTTTTGTTGTCTTGTCGGGGGGGAAAAAAAAAGAAAAATGTGTGATATCACCATAATATCTTTGTTTTCCGAGATCAGAGATGTCAGCATCACAAATATTTCTTTTATTTTTTGTGACTTAGCCGGCTGTCAAAACAGCTTTCCTTAGATCATAGAAAAATAATAAAAAAAAAAACTCCACATCATGGCACCATGTGTTTTCATGATCACAAAATAATCATTTCATGATACAAAATTATAATTATTTCTGATCACAAAAAGAGATAAATGATGTCTTCAAATGCTGATCTTCTCTAGCCTTGTGTTCAATGGATATGAAGAGAGGGGAAAAAAAGGAAAGAAAATTAAATTACTAAGAAGTGGGGATTATTGTCAGACCCATTTTGTGCTTCCCTTGTATTACCATGACATTACTGTCACAGTGCTAAGCGTACAATTTCTTCCAAAATATGCTCAGCAATGTTTGAAGAAACCCAGAAGGTCATTTAACAACGCTTGGAGAAGTTCTCAAGGTATTTCACGATTGTTTTGAAACAACCCCCCAAAAATAAATAAAAATTACTCTTTTTTACAATTTGAAAAGAGATTTTAAGCCATCTAACATCATAAAACATCATCATTTATTCATCTGCTTATTTTCATTTATGCTGCCAATGGTGGAAAAAAGTTAAGTGTTATCAAAACAAGATGCCTCTTCTCATACTGAAATCATTTTAAGAAGCTGTTAACGTCTTATTTGCAACAAAAGTGCATTAAGTATTTAATCTAGGAAGTCAGACATATATTTGATGACGGTGAAAAACACAATGATGAACTCAATTAACAGCTTTAAGCAAAAGCGGCCTTAGTTGAAAGCGGTGCTGCTCACAATGGCAGTGTTAACGTGTTGATGTTTAGCATGTTATTATGCAGTAACATTTGTCGGTTCAGCGCTGAGCAGCTGACACTGATGGCAATGCAAATGCACGCAGACATTTAGTCATGAAGTGTCAGGCAAATCCAAATGTCGGGGATAGATGGCACTTGATGACACATCAGGGGGACATATGTTGGACCAGATTTATAACAACCCATCCAGTTGAGTAAAACGGCACAAGTCACGAGGAAGTGAGTGAATCATCAAAGTCATTCATGATTCGCCGAAGATTTGGTTAAAACCTCACAAATGATGGGTGGTGTTTTGGATGACACTACTAAAAAGAGTTTGAAAGATGTGAGAAGATCCAAAAATATGTGTTGAAAATAATCAAGTAGTTACAGGTTCTACAATTACTTCTTTAAAAAAAAAAAAAAACGGAAATGTATTATAATTTACACTAAAAAGCTTGAGATTCATGAAAGGAACAGATTCATGAATAACTGCAACAAAAAGAAGCAGAAGCCAAACATCGGAGATGTTGTACAAACATGCAGACAGCAGCAGACAATTCTAATAAGGGAATAGGCTCATTCTAAATATTATATTCATCATGACAATAATCTTAACATTAGTGACAGAGTCCATCTTTCAAATTGCTGTGAGATGGAGTTGCTTCAAAAATGTATGAAATAAACAGTAATTCAGTAAAATAGTAACTGTCAACACAACTGATTTGGTAGAGTCATTGTGCAGTGCAGAGAGAGACTGCAGACTTGCAGTGCGACAATAAGATGACGATCCAATGTTTATAACACCGTTGTTAACCTCTAAATATCAATGAGTTGTTACTGCAAAATCTGTAGTTGATGACAAAAAAAAAACCCCATAACCAACTACCATAAAAAAGTGAAATCAAAACTTTTGAGAGGACACTTTTTGATATTATTAAGATGTAGTACTGTGAGATGGCAAAGTTGTAATTTGCACTGTATGAATAAAACAGAATCGTAGACTGTATGTAATCACAGCGGTATTTACTGTTTATACTGTGCATTTCCAATTAATAAAATTAAATGGCCGAATGGAATATATCACCAGTTAATTAAATTTCATGTCTGCACATGCCGGCACATTCATTACTTTAATTCCTTTAATTGATTTGTATTTATTTTCTGGCAGATTTTCTAATTTATTTGAATAAGTACAATTCTAAGTGAAAAAGTAGTTTTTAAATTGATAGTATTTTTTTTTTTAGATAATTAGTGTAGATGTGTTCACAAAGGCAATAAATAAACAAGATGAAGATGGTGTAAAATTACATGTTACCTTTAATCAGACACAGCCATCTTATAAAAGAATAATTAAACTGTTTGCTAAACTTGGCTGCAAAACTATCAATCTAGAGACAGTATTAAACAGGTTAATTACACAGTGAGATCAGTAAATATGTGAGCTGGGAACGTGTGGAGTGAATCCAAGTCGTTAATGTACTTCTGAGACCATTTCATTAACATGCTAACTTCATTAACCTGACTTGTTCGGTTATTATTCAATTTAGATAGCGCATAATAAAAATTGGTGCTCCGCAACCTCTAAACAAGGACCGAGCCGTGCATCAGTTTGCACGGTTTTGAATGTAAAACTTGGCGCTGGTAATTTAAAGCAGGCTCAGTTGGGAATATGTCGTCAGTCATGATTTCTATCCATCCAGGGGACGTTGACATAATTTATCTTGATCTGTGCTGCTAAAACGACTGAAAACTTTGAAGGTTGTTTTCAAAGACCTGGATTACGTATACGTCAACACTCTCATAGTGTAATACACAATAGAAACAAAGCAGGGATCAGTGTGTATAGGATTGTAGAACTGCAGCCTGCTCCTGAGGGCAGGATTTGATTGACGAAGTATGAGTTACTGGTATTGAAGGTTTGGTGCCGGTGGCTTTGTCTGTGTGTTCTCTAACAGAATTCATCTGTTCAGCCATGATTTCATCTAATTCAATTTCCCCTCTAACTCTCTTTCTGGTCAGAGTGGCCCCTTGTTCATTCCTTCATCCTGATAATTTTATTTTCTATTTCTCCCCCCCACTCTCTTTTTTCCACAGCCAATCCTGCAGTCGACTCTGCTTTTCACAGCTCTCACTCTTTCCTCTTTTCTCTGGCCCTCCCTCGCACCTCCCTCCTCCTCCTCCCCCAACATCCTTTCTTCTCTTTGCCAGTCAGCTTTATGATGTGGCGATCGATGATGTGTCCTTGACCTCGTTATGAGTCCCTCTCCACTTCCCCACAGCAGGCTTTATTGACCCATAACTCCTTTACACTCTCTAACCCCCTTTCCCCCGTTCCTCGCATCCTTTTCTATCTCAAAGTCTTTAACTCATTGACGAAACCTCTTTTCTTTTATTTGGCCAAATCTCGGGTTTCTAGTTATCTTTTGGTCGTCACACTATCGGGTTTCCCATCTCCTCCTATCATTGTTATCTCACTTTTGTACTCTTTAAGATACACACTTGAAAAATCTTCAGTCAATGTGGATTTCTTTTTCATAAAAGGTTTTTTTACATCAGGATCTTCTTTGCTTATAAGATATGTTCATCTCTTATTACCTCCATTCTGCGTTAGCAGCTCCAACCAATGTATAAAAGAAAAGCATTCTCTATGGAAGCACTCCTTGATGTTTTTCAGACTGACTTGAAAAGATTGTTTGTGTGCGTATCTGTACTTTCTACAATTTGGCTGAACAGTTGTACCAAAAGCTGACGACTCCATAATTCAGAATATCGAGTGAATGTCGACACACACTTCTATGTGTGAACACAGGCACACATGCATGCACACGTACGCATGCACGTACTGACAAATTGGCTTAGGTCCAGTGTGGGCTATGAATTCATGCCTGATGGAATATTAATTGAGTTTGACGACAGACATAAAAAAGCCTTCCCCTTAATCTGACATGGGCCATTACAGTTCAATACTGACATGGGAGCTTCGGTCGTCTACATAGCGGCGAGTGTGTATCTGCGGGCGGTGTGTACATGTCATTATGTTTCTGGAACGTGTGTGTATGTAATACAGCTTTATTGTACATGAATTGCAGTATTGTGATACAGTATGGAAGCTATCATGAAGCCATTCCTGTCAGATAAATGTGTATCAAACACAAGCATGATGGGTCTGAACTAAGAATAAACTTAACCAACCGAATGTTGCAGCTCTGAGGCAAAAAAAAAAAAAAAGAAGTACACTTCTTAATATAGCTTTTATTCCAGGGCATGAGCGTGCTGCAGTGCACGTGTGTGCGCATATGCTCACGCGCATGAGTGAGACTTCACACCTTTATGTTTGTGTTTGATGCCTGTGTATGAGTGTGAGACTCTCAAAGGCTGCAAGATGTGTTGTGTCAGCGTGTGAACATGCACTTGTGTGCGTGCGTGCGGGTGTGTATTTACATTGTGACGATGGGCACGTGTGTGCGTGCACAGGTTGGCTCAGTCATCAAGGTAATTAGTGTGTAAACCTCCTCGCTGTCGGTTCAAAGAGAATTAACGAGCTCTAGTTAATTAACAGTCTCCCTCTCTTCTTGTTACATGTGTCTGCATATTCAACACGTGTGTGTGTGTTTGAGTGTGTGTGCGTGTGTGTACTTGCACATCTGAACGTTGATGTGTGTGTGAGTGTGAGCACATTTGGATGTCAGTGTCTGCTTGTGTTTGTCTTTTGCCCTGCTACACTCTGGTCTGCATAATGAATGGACAGGATGCGCCTTATGCATAAACCAGAACTACAAATATGGTTGTGAGTCCAGAGCCACATTTTCCTTTGGCTCCATGCACACTCTCATTTACATTTGACATCATCTAGGTGTGTGTGTTTGTGGGGGGGGGGGGCACGCTGTATAATGGCTGATTTTATTATTTAAAACTTTCCCACTTACAAATCATACTGTGCAGTTCCTCTTTCATGCATAACAAGTATGTTGGCTGTAACAATGCTCAGCTGAGAGGTTAGATTCCCACTACGGATGCAAATGTGTTCACCCATTCACTTACTCCAAGTCACACGCACGCAAGAAGAGTCAGGACATTATGCATAATCAATTACTGACCAAGAGCTTGACCGCAATATCACATTTTAGATATCCCACAATGAACACTGGTTCAGCATGCTGAAGAAAGAGCAAATCATTTCCTGCACCAATTTCAATTATATGGAGTTACACAGAGTTCAATTAACGCGGTTTAATTTAGGTTGATAATAAGGTTTTTAAAAGTCATTCTTCACTTACAGTGGGAAACATTTTATTTTCCTGAATTCACACTAGATAAGAATTGATATGTTTATACAAATTCAAAGTGGAAATTATATTTGGAACAAATGAGATTAGTTACATCAAGGTGTGTTACTCTAGCTGTCTTCCCTTTGTTTTCTGCAGCAGACAATTTTATATATTTATTTGCTGAGAAAGAAAAATAATTCTGTTTTTGTTTTCATTAATATTCAGTGGTTATAATGCTGTTAGCTGACCAGCATCGCAAATGTGCAATAGATTATGTTTTCTTACGCTCGTAACAAATCTCTTGTTTCACTTTTTGCGTTTGTTTTGGTGAAACAGGCCACTGGAAATAAACCATATCATTTTTTCCACTAAATAATGCTTCAGTTTGTGCTCAACAGGCAGGAGTGAGACAACTTCATGAAGCAAATGTCAATCACATCAACACCTGACATTGTGTTTGTAATCACTCCTTCCAGACACCTAAAATTCCCCTGCTGTTGACTGAAGGGTGTTGCATTGTAATTTCTCTGACAGTTGTTCCTCAATTGCTATTTAGGCCTGAAAATTCACTATATTTATTGCCAAATCCATACATATGAAGTTTGAATATAATTCTTTTTAAAACCAGAAATTGGATTGTGTGACCCTCAAGGAAAATTGAAAGTCTCAATTAAAAGCCTGATTTATGGCCTTAAGAGGCTTAACAGCTCAAGTGGGCAGAATGACCCACTGGATGGTTAGAATAATCGGGGCATTTAAACAGAATATGTGTATGAAGTGAATAATTAATTTGCAATAAAAATAATCATACTAGAGGTGATAGAATATTTTGACACAAGCTTTCAGTGAGACAAGTCCGGGCAAGCAGATATCAGATGCTTGATGCATCAGTCCACATTCATATCATGAAAATTATGTCATTTCATCAAGTTTGCCATAAAGTGATAGTGTGTTTACTACCTAAAATGTCAGCGTTATGTAATATATGTGAAAAATAGAAAAATAACCGTGCAAAATGAGTCAGGTGATACTGCACACTGCTACTACTCTCACACACAATGAAAACTAATATGCTTCTGTTGACACCAAACGGGCAGAGTACTGACTTCATAAATGGAATGCTGATCAGTCAAAATGACCTTTGCTTCTGCTCTCTTGTTTTGCCTCCGTTTAGATATCATGTTGTGCTTATGCAGCCAGCAAATGTGAGTGTGCTCATACATTTGAGAGCAAAGTGATTGTGGGGACGGACACTTAACACCAGAGAAATATTAAAATTCAGCTAATATGGAAACATAATGAGCTTGGTATTGGTATTTTAGTGTATTTTAGCACTTAACATGCTCATGTACAGATGCTTTTAGTGAAGTGCATGATTCTATTGACTTATTAGTTTTCTTTGAATTCAAAGAACAATGTAGTTTCTTCTCTTTACATTTGTTTTCTGCCCCTTTAAATGTCATTTCGTTTTTTAACCTGCTCTTTTTTTTAATATGAATTGAGGGCAGTTTCTTTGCACTTTATTAGGGACATTTGATGAATCAACACAACTAGCAACGGAAAGATCAGCTTCAATGGTTTCCTTTTACTTTATTCTGTGATTAATGATATGCAATTGAATAAAGTAGGTATAACTCAACTTAACCTTAACTACTTAATTCAGTAGAGTGGTTGAATTTCTGCACTGCCACAATACATCCATCCATCTTCCATACTGCTTTATACAACTTGGAATTAGAGGGGGGGACATCCATTCCAGCTGACTATGGATAAAACTTGGACAGATTGTCTGGACAAGTTGCCTATCCATCACGGGGCAACCGCAGGGAAACGGGCAATCCACATTCAACGAAAACTTAGAATCACCAATCATCCTGAAGCATATGTTTTGGACTATGGTACAGCAGCAACAGTAGAGAAAAACTACACATATTTACTGAAAAACATCAGCAAAAATGTGCTTTACATACTTTTTAACACTTTGTGCAAACAATTGTTGAAGTTCAACAACTTCAAAGGCAGTGAAGAGGAGAAACTTGCAGAGGAAAAGAGCAAGACAGACATATTTATTCCGGTTATTTAAATATAGAAATTATCTAAAACTGTTTTCACGTCGGCGGTGCTGCGGTGGAGTGACGTGTTCAGAGTTGGCGTGCAGCTGTGGACCTCCTGCTTACACACTGTTGCCGTTAGGTCAAAGCAGACAGGTGAAGACACGTGTGGACCGAGTGGGAGGGAGAAGTGATGATGAATCAAAAGCCTCATCAATGAACGAAATGAGAACAAAAACAAAGACGAGATCAAACATTTTGGAAAAAGAATCAACGGTATGGTGAGATACATTCTAGACAAAAAGTCTGCATGATCACAGACTGTCTGAAGTCAAAATGAAGAGATGAGGAATGCTTCAGGGGGAGAGACAGTGGACTGTTGTGGCATTTGCAGAATGCAGAAAATGTTTTGGAGCAGGTTGAAACTCAGCTCAGGGAGGGATGAAGCAATATGAGCCACACTTCTTCAGCTGTCTGACTCGCAGATGTTGATGAGCCAAGGCATCTTATTTCCACAACACATGCACACACGCCGCTGCCATGCGATACCGTAAACGCACGCATTAGGCACACCTGCCGGCGGACACTCGCTCTGGCAGGTGTGCACATGGACACAGATGCACTCACACATTTGTAACTATGCAGCATGTATGTTGCAATGGGACCACCTCTGCAGTAAGAGCGATCCTTCCCTCTCCATGCTCCTGCTTCCCCCTGTTTTTTTTTCTTTTCCCAGCCATATTTCTCTGCTCCCTCCCCTCATTTTATCCTTTTCTGCATTCCTCTTTCTTCTTTCCCTCCTCTTCTTCTGCAGTTCAGCAGTCCCCTACCCTTTTTTCTCCCCCCCCCCCTCTCTCTCCTCCCTGTCTCCAGCTCTCACTCTCCATTGCTCCCTCCAGAAGCAGGTGATGTAGAAGGGTGCTCAGCAGTATCTGACTATCAGGCCTGACTCTGTGAGAGGAATGATAATCACTGTGCTGCACTGCAGAGAGAGAAAGAAGAGAGGGAGTGAGGGAGGAACAGGGAGAGAGAAGAAGGAGGGAGAGGGGGCATGAGGTAGAGGAAAAAGGGGGGGCAAGTGCGGCAGTATAAATCGGGGGCAGAATAAAGTGTGTGTGTGTGTGTGTGTGTGTGTGTGTGTGTGTGCACGTGTGGGTGTGTGTGTGTATCTTTGGGGTGTTAGTCGAGGAGGGCAAGGCAGTGGGACAAAGAGAAAAGAGGAAGAAGAAGGAGAAGAAAGAGACAAAGCAGGATGTAGGCATGGGAGTTACATTGAACGAAAGACAGGATTACAGAAATTGAGCACTGCTGTAGTAACAAACACCTTGTAGGTGTCACGCTCCCTTCTTCCTCTCACAAGTACACCTTCTCTCTTAATCTTTCCCCTTCAGCAAACACACACAGTCACTCACTCACACCCACGCACACCTCTCACAATGCCACCCGTACTACTGACATCACAATAGCTTGTAGTACAGCAACCCCACGGTATGAGGGAGAGCCTGAGCCTTGTGTCTGAGCGCCAGAGAACATTAACTGCAGCAGCGAGGTCATCTGATCGGCACTATGCGGACCCTCTCTCTCTCTCACACACACACACACACACACACACTCTCTCTCCCTCTATGTATACTCTTCAGACTGCTGCAGTCTGTTGTAAGCCCCCCCGTGGCCAACGCTGGAACTGCCAGTCCTGCTGCCTGCTGGCACACCTGTCCCAATCACGAGTTCCTGCATTGTGCAAAGCATGGATGCAATTTGTCGAAGCTTCTTTGGCACAAAAGACTTTTTTTTTTTTTTTGTTTTGAAAAACCATCTCAAGCCAAAACGTTTGGCCCAGGCTAACGATCACAGTCCAACGCGCTGCTGCAAGAATGTGGATGTGTGTAATTTTTGTCATTGTGGGCATGCTGTGCACGTGGGTTTGTGCAGGGACAGACAGACACACGGAGCCCGTTTCACTGCATGTGGATCTACTGCATCGTTATCCACCGCAGCTTTGCTACCATCAAGCTGTCCACTCTGGCATTGTGCTTTCTCCCTTCTCCCTGTCTCCATCTGGGCTATACACCCTGCAGATACACATTGAAAATCACTGACTCTATTCACAGCATCAGGCCTTTGAAATGTTTATCCTTTTGTGCAGCCATGGCCATCTATAGGATGGAAAACAAAACAGAAACAAAGGCTCATAGAGTGAATTTAAAGCGAGGCTTACCGGACAAATGCCCCCTGATTCAGATTAGTGCTTTTGTTCATGTGTTTGTGAGTGTGTGATGGTAATGTTCATCACTTTCCACTGCCGGCCCATAAAACAGTCATCTCTTCTAATATCCATGACAGCGGTCATTGTTAAGAAAGACGCAAACAGGATGGTGGCGTACAACCGGCCTTCTGTGTGCGTGTGTGAGCAAGAGAGACCATACATATGTATGCCTGCTATTTAGATGGCATTTAGTGTGAGTGTGAGAGTGTGTGTGTGTATCTGTGTGTGTTTGGACCATCACACTAATAGTATGCGTGCTAGGGACAGGCTTTTCCCACCCACAGCTATTGTCCATTAAGGTTGACCAGATGATGAGTGAACAATGGCTGCTCTGTGGGGGCCAGTGTATGAAAGAGTAAAAGTGAGGATGAGTCTAAAGATACATAGTCTTACACACAAGGCTGGTAAGCAGGAGCACGCACACAAGCGCACACAAACACAACCTCCCTGTTGAGAGTGATTAGGAGTGCTGCTGTGAACAATAGACAGAGTCAATAAAGGACCTCAGAGACATCCGGATACAAGAGCAAGGTCTCTATCCCTTCACTCCTTCCTCCGCCTCTACCTTCACTGCTGTTCACGCTTGTTTTATTTTAACATCTCGAATGCTTTCCCCTCTTTCCTGCCTGAATCTTTTTTTCCTCTAAAACGGCTGCATCTCCGTCACCTTCCAAAAATGTTTTATTCTCATATCTGTTGCAGCTCTCACCACATCCCTCTCATGTTCTTCTTGTTCCTTGTCCCCTTTCTCTCTCTCACATACACCCTCATCTCTTTTGTGGCGCTCCTGTCTTTTGTAAAATGGGCGGACGGGCTGAGCTGACAGAGGCTGACACGACGGAGCGCTATGGCAAACTGAAATCCATCCTGTCAGTTTAGAATCAGTGTCACTCATTTTACAAGGTTAAAGATAGCTTTGCTTAATGTGCTGTCAGATACAAACAAACACGTACACCACATAAGCTTTGCCACAATTACGCAAACACAAGCACAAACCTGCACCAGACCCTCTCGCAACAATCATACCCTGCACTCCAGGAATGTGTCGCATTAACTCACCGACTTACATATAAATACAACCTACAAGGCTAATACAAGATATTTGGTTTTTGTGTGTAAATTAATATATTTTGCTGTTGTGGAGCATACCTATATTCACACAGTGACAATATAGTAGCAAAGCAAACAACTTAAATTATTTTCTTTTTAGGAAGAACACTTAGTTTTGGGTTCAGTTTAGTCTCTATTTGGGTTTTTAAAAAAAGTTGAAGTCAACAGTCTCCCCTGGAAATTAATGTGAGTCAATATGAAATCCTTTGAAGTGATGAAAACATGATGATGTGAGCGTGTGTGAACCCCATCTCAGCCCTATCACCCCTGTGACAGACACAGTGCCACAGAAATGTCTTGGGGCATCTCGCCCAATGTCTTGACAATAGTCTCAGTGTGTGTGAGTGACAGAGAGTGGCTCGGGGACACAGAGGGGGCGTTATAC
>OMNM01031962.1:5449-31134 GCA_900302745.1 Parablennius parvicornis
CGTGATCAGCATGTCATTTTTGTGGGCATGCTAATTCAGAACTGATTCATGGCATTTACGTAGTTTTACAGCCGACATCAGCAAATATTTGACGATGTGCTGATACAACTGCACTTCCCTAATAGTATTGCATGTGTTTCAATAAATTAGAGGTTTGCTTATCTGTATGCCGTCATCCTTCTCAATTTTGTCTTTGAGCTAATCAGTAATATATTGTAAATACTGTATTATACAAAGCATGTGTTTACAATAAATACATTTTTAAAACCTGTGTTTAATTCACTTGTACTGTTCTGTTTTATTCTGCCTGCGATTACTACGAGACTCAAGACTCTTGTTTTTTTTTCAAGGTGAGGTGGGCCTACAACTGCAATTGAAAGAGGGAGTGATTAAGTGTTTCCATAAAGGGGAAAATAGGGCAGGATGAAAAATATTGTTTGGAAATACACCTGCTGGCTCTGCAGCTGTGCACCACTGCATGGCTGTCAGGCCTGTGTTTTTGTGTCTGTATGTACACATGAATTACAAACCCCAAATGTAAATATGTGAAGCGCAACATTTCTCTAAACGTGGTTTTCAAAGTGGGCCAACACTGGTATACTAATAATGAGCTGTTGTCATCTGAAGATAACAGCTCCTGATAATGTTAATGTTAATAGTCAGTTTGCGATGTGCACAGACTGAATAGTTGATATCAAATATATTAAATTTCAATAAATTATAAATAAATACAAATTAAAAAATACATACATTTTAATTCTAAGATTTATTCTGCTAATAGCAGTCACATAAAATCATAAATTAAGACATTTCCATGTGCTTTTATTTGAAAGGTTCCTTCTTTTGTATGTTCATATGAATGGGTGTTTCCACCTGAATTTATCTTGACTGAGAAGTTTTAAATCAGAAATGAGAAAGTGAATAGACAGAATTTTTAGGGTTTAAGAGGTAAAAAGGTTGAGAATGTATTAAGAGATGAGCCAAGATAACCCCAAATTGTCTGTAACAAGCCATACATGACAGAATATAAAAGGTAAACAGGTCAGTTCCTGAGCTAATTGCACCTGAAAAATAGAAAATCCCTCAATGAAAAGAACAACCCGACACAGATTCTGTGAATTTTCTTTCGCAACTAATACCATAGATTTTTGTTTGCTGCCTTTAAAGGCCAAAGATGAAGACACACTTGATTTAGAAACTACATAGCTTCATATGAATGTTTTTGGACTGTGGGAGAGAAACCCACACATACACAGGGAGAACATGCAAACTCCACACAGACCCAACCTGGACTAAAACTCTGTTATGAGTGGCGACGGCAGCCTTTCGTGGCGGAATGAAAAATGTCATTCCCTTCAAGATTAGAAATTATAGATATATATCCAAAAAAACAAACAAAAAAACAGGAGCCCTGTTAAAAGTTCCACAGACGTTTGGTTTTTCGGACTGCTGAGCAGAGAGGGAGTGTTTGTTGTCGCTCTGAGCGTCTCCTGCGCCGCGTTGAACGTCCGCCTCGAGTGACGTCACGCTCACCTGTGGGTGGGTGTCGGATCTGGGATTAGCTGTAGCCGCAGGTAAAAGCCAAACACTGGCAGACTCGCGGCTAAACTCTTGTCACTTTTACCCACACGGACACGACGAAAATGAGCTGAACGCCGCCGTCCCGTCGAGAGGCCAGACCTCAAACCCTCCGAGGAGCGCTCGTGTATCCCGGGACTCCTCCAGCTGTGGGAATCGGTCTCTGTCTCCGGTGTTTGAAGCGCGAGCATAACGCTTGTACCTCTCCGGAGACTTCCGCGGTTTGTTCACCGGACAAATTACCTGGGATTAAAAAAAAACAAACAAAAAACTAACCAAAACGCAACCACGAACGTTTTGTCTTATGCGGTGAGTAGAAGATTTGCAAGGTAAATAAAGTTTGGTTACATGTTAAATGAACTGTTCTCTTCCATATTAGTTAAATTAATGATGGGACGAGTTATTATCGAGACAGTAATCGATGCACTCGGTTTTTTATTTACATTCTCTGAGTGTCATAAATCACTATAACCTACTTTACTTTTGAATACTGGTTAATTTGATTTATCCTGTTGTTTGTGTGTAAGCTGTAAACAGCACCTCCCTCTCCTCCCCAAGGTCCCAGGCTGTGTGAGCCATGCCTGGCCACAGCACAGGGGCCCACCAGGCGTCCCACCACCACAAGAGCCACAACTCCAACTCCAGGTCGGAAAAGTACCGTCAAACGCGGTCTGCGTCCAAGGAGAGCTCAGCCAGCCAAGACTCCTACAGGGATCCTCACGGAGATCACCTCCGTGAACACCACGTTGACCCCTCCCGGTACTCGGAGAACAAGTACGGCCGCAGCAGGGGCCACCCACGAAATGGCACGATGCGGGGCTCGGAGACGATCGGATTTATCCCAGGGTCGGCAGACAACGCGCCTCCCAGCAGACATGCCTGTGGCTCCTGTGCCTCTATGGGCTGGAGTGGCTGTAAGGCTCTTATCTGCTGCGTACTGACCTGTGGGTTTTACGGCAGTCGGGAGCCGTGCCTGCCTGCTAATGAGAGCTCCACAGACCCTCTTCCTAAAACAAGCAGTGAGCCTCATCCACCTAACGGCATTGCAGTTTCCAACCCCACCTGTGGAGTCACCTTAGAACCCAGTAGGACCCCCAAAGCCTCTAAGTTGCCCATGAGTGAAAGCTTCCGCTACCATGATGTGCGCATCAGAGGTCAGACTGTGAAGTATCCAGTCACTGACCCTAAACGGACCCGTGCCCCAACTAAAGGGGAAAACCAACGGCCAGTCAGCAATGCCAGCTTCTCTTGTGACGACTACGACGACGACAGGAGTGACACGGGCACAGACATTGACTCTCTTATCACCAAGAAGCTGCTGGAGCTGTACGCGCTGCATCAGATCGACCAGCTGGCCAAGTGCACCTCCGACTCGTCGTTCTCCCGCAAAACCAACGAGATCAGCGAGCTCATCTACAGCATTGCTCAGGACTACAACCTGGAAGAGCAGGAGGCCGAGTGCAAGCTGGTGCACGGAGTCATCCGCATCAGCACACGCAAGGGCAAGAACAAAAACAAGGGCCACCAGTCAACAGGGCAGCGTCCCAACGCCAGGAGTGACGGGACTCTTCCTGACAGCGGCAACGAGACCATGACCACCACCTTCAGGAGCAGTGATTGTAAGAATATCCAGATTTCTCATAGAGTAGCATGAATATGTTCGTATATGTCTTTTTGATACAGTGAGAAGTCTCTCTGCTAAGCAACCCTGGCTGCAACATACTAGATATACCAATCATCTGACCCGTCTTCTCTTAATGACTCATAAATGTCTGTTGGATCGCAGCTGAAGCTCTTTTGTTTGGCTCATAGTGGTGAGACCAAACACAGCAGGCATTTATCCAGGCAGTGGCAAATGGTTTATCTGATGCAAGTTCACACAGGTCTCCACACAAACACTGCACCATGAGAAGTGACCAGATTAATTTAAAAAAAAAAAGGGAGCTTAAAAGCATTTATTGAAACGGATGTTTATTTTGTCTGGTTTGTTCCTTGCCACAGTTCCAGAGGTGAAAGTATCGGAGCAGACGCCCTCAGATGAGCTGGCGAGGAAGATGAGGCTCTACAGCGGGAGAAGTGAGTAAAATGTCGGGGTTTCCCATTCTAAACCTTTTATCTCCTCTTTCAGTCTCTGCATGACCAATTCCTATATTTGTTAAACCTAATGTGCCGAGAGCTGCTGCTGTTCTTGGTCAGGTGTAGCTATAATCCCCCCCCCACCCCCTGCTGTATGATTCAGTGTTAAGGCCAGTCTTTGTGCCTGCTGCAGCTGTAGGCATTTTCTCACCCCCTCTCTACTTTCCAGTAACGCAGCGCTCTCCCAACACTGAAAGCCCCACATTCCTGCCCTTTTCTGTACATATTACAATCCCTGGCTCATTACAGGTCTCCTCCCCATCCCTGCCACCTAACACCCACCCATCAGTCCGGCTCATTCTGCCCCCCCCGGCTCAGTGGTCATGCTACACCAGCAGCCAAAGCAGCAGATCAAATCACATTAAATATACACCACATAATGTCTACTGATTTATAATGGAATTTCAGAGAACAGCTCAGGTAACGGATGGATTACTACACAACAGGAACTTTTTTTTCCCTTGTTGTCCAGTAAAGAGGCTGTTTTCAAAAGGAAGAGGTTTCCTGTTACACGTCGCTGAATGAACGAACACCTCGTTGTGTTTCCCGACTTTCACATGTCGGATAAAATTAACAGTTTCATGTCTCACTTCAGTTTTTAATTAATCTTAATCTTTTTTTTTTCTTCTTTTGCAGCTTATTCCTCCAGCGCCACCATGACTTATTCGCCCTACCACCATGACACTGGAACGGACTCCTCAGGTGCTCCTCTGCTCTCTCTTTGAATGACAAAAAAAAATAAAAACCCTTTACTGACGCTGGATGTAGCCATTTTCTTGGATAGTTTGGACGTCCTGCTGTGGGTTTATGCTGTTACTTAGCGGAGCACCTTTCACCCCTGGGTGCTTCTACATCTACGACTTTGTGATCCGTCTCAAGTTTGCAATACAAGGACCCAGTCAGAATACTTTTTTTTTTCTTTTTTTTTGACGTAGCGTTGACAATGTAAGTTTTCATGGACGAATGCGGGTGTGAAGTGACTATAAAAGCAACCGTCTGGAGGTTGGAAGATGGAGCCGGATGGAAGAAGAACTGTCGTTCTCATTCTTGTCTCTGTTTTCGCAAGCCATTGTGCATGTGTGTGGCCTGTTTTGTATGAGTTCATTGACTACTGCCACTTTTCTTCTCTCCTAAGATGCATGTTTTTACCTGGAAATCTTATTAAGCCATATTTTGTTGCTTCGTTTTTTTAAAACTGGTGTTTTGCCACATTTTTGTATTAACCTTTTAGCACTGTTTATAATAAAATAAAATAAACATTCTCCATGCTTTCTTTCTGATATTGTTTTCTATAATGTTTTCTTCTCACCATGTTGGGGCGACACGGTCAAGCAAGTGTAGTAACTTCAAATGTGTTTGGCAGACACTTCAGCGCACGTGCCCAAATTATGCAGGCGATACGTACGCAGCTTAATTAATTTTGAAGGCTTTACTTTTCCCTGTACATCAACAAACATTCCCTTTCACATACTTCTCTGGCTCAGTCTCTTTAGCCTACTTCTTTTTATCTTTTGGATTATTGTTGTCAAGCTCATCTCCCTGAGGTCACTGTTGTGGCAGGCAGGCAGGCAGGCTTTTTTTTTTTCCACCCTCAGCAAAAGAAGAAACTTGTTTGGCTGGTTCTGACAAAAAGGAAATAAAATCCCGGGGTTTGTCTTTTCATTTATTGCAAAGAGGAGAAGCCGTGCAGGGAATCGACCTCGTTTCAGGAACCTGTCTTTAAATCCTGCTTTGGATCAAACAAACTGACTGTCTTTGCTTATGTGTGGTATGGATTTTAATAATTAGTCTTTTTGTTGGCTGCTACAACTACACAACAACACACAATTACAAATTTACTCCATGGAAAACGTGAAATATTTGTGCTGTTATTACCATTCATTACCAAAGCATTATAGATAACTATTCATTTTATAAAATGAACGCCGTGGGTTTTTTAGGTGTGTTAAATGTGAATTAAGTGACAGTTGCATGCTGCTAAACAACCAAAACTTGGATTTAGTTTAACAAAGTAGTTTCAGATTATTATTTTTATGATTTAATTTCATTCAAAAGCAGATTGAAAGGATCACAGCCCTGAATTTTATCCCAGAGCAAAAAAAAAAAGAGAGATATTAGCATGTATTTTAGAAAAAGTCTTAGAAAAAGTTGTAATTCTTTTTTAACTCAGTCAATTTTGAAGAAAGCCGTGTTCATTTTCTCTGCTGTGCTGCAGTTTCCCTATGTAACCCCGTTTCCACTGACTCTCTGCCCCCACCAGCACATTCCTGTTTTACCTGTATGAGGTGTCATGTAGAGACAACTGTTTCACAACAGGCATGCCTGAAAGGAGAGTGAAATCTGGAGGCCTTGTGCTAAATAAAATCCTCTGCAAACTGTTTACTGGGAAATCAGTGTGTTACTTGGTTTAAACGCATGTTAATAACGTGTACAGACTCAAGGGATAGAACTGACTGGTTGCTTTTCTGTGTGTGTGTGTGTGTGTGTGTGTGTGTGTGTGTGTGTGTGTGTGTGTGTGTGTGTGTGTGTGTGTGTGTGCGTGTGCGCGCGTGTAAAAAAGGAATTGCGAGAGAGAGAGAGCCATGTTCGTCACTTGTCTATCTGAGAACTGTAATTTACACGGTTTTCCATAAGAGGGAGTTAAAGTACCTTTAGAGACACATCAGATTTTTGTGCATTACAAATATGTAAACAAGTTCAGACTTTCACAACTACAATTATCATTTTCTCTGTCTTAATATAGATTTATATAACTCTTAATAAGTACAAATTTATCAGATTAAGAATTAGTAACCACTGATTTAAGGCTTGGATGCACTTTACTAAGAATCCAACTGGAAGCCTTATTGAAACACTACAGTGACCTTTAGCAAAACAACTAACTTTCATGGTGAAAGCCTCTAAAGAGGCTTTTTATTTTCCCTATGAACATTGCTCCATGTGGAGTTATTGATATAATTATTTGGTCCAACACCTTTCCATGAAAGATTTCTTTAAAAAAACAACAACAACAAAAACAACAACAAACAAAAAATACAATCAAAATTTGGATTATGTCTATTAATTTCAGTAGAAGTTATGACTCCAGCACTATCTCTGTTCAACATATTTGTTAGGAACGTATTTTATATTTCTGTCTTTCCATTGTTATTTTATGAATTTTCTTAGGTCGTTTCTTCAGAACCACACAGTAGTGTAGTGGTTAGCATCAACCTCATAGTGAGAATGTCCCTGGTTTGAGTCTAGGTTGACCTTTCTGTGTGGTTGTTGAAGCATGAGCGTCTGTTTTTTTTTTTTTTTCTTCCTAAGTCCAAAAAACCTTTTATCGGGGTAATCGATAACTATGAATTATGCATAGATGTGAATCTAAATGTGTGTGAGTATCTACCTCCCTGTTTTTGCCCTGTAATTGAGTGGTGACATGTCCAGGGTGCATCCTGCCATTGCTCATAGTCTGCTGAAATTCACCACACCACCACCCTGAGTAGAAAAAGGTAGAATAGAAGATGGCTTGATGGATGTTTGGTATTGTAATAAAGTAGCATCTGGGGTATGAAGATTAAAATAACCCAATAAAAAGTGACCACCAACCTAACTGATAAATCACAGCTGAACACCTCTATATCTATCCATAGATACAACTGAGTTTGGTGATGACTTGTTGATACACTCTACAATATAAAGACATTGTAAATTTGGTTGACTTGAAATTCAGCCGTCCCTGATCATCAGTTTGCCCCTTCCTTTTTAAAAAAATTATGATTACATGTTTGATCGTGATGGAAGAGAGACATTCTTATATGTAGACTTTTCGATCTGCAGCCTGTAAAGAAATACAGATGTATTATATAATAGTTGTCACTCTGGCCGTGGATTAGAGTTAATATGTTCAATAGATGTTTCACATTTAACACTTCTGAAGTCAGTTTCAAACCAGAATATCACAGTTATGTTCATGTATAAAAAATATATATTTATTTGACAAGCTCTGTAAAGAACAACAACACTTATTTACAACCATGACGCAAAGAGCAAAAGGTCTCCGCCATGACATCAAGTGATCATAACAGGTACGGCCTGTTTTCATTGGGTGAAATGTCAAGATAAAGTTCTGTATTGTCACTATAAATAAAGGGTTTTGCTTCCTTTGTTTCAGTTTCTTTGTGAAGTCTGTCTTTTCTTTATCGGCAGAATAACATGTCAACCAGCAGCTCCAGCAGATCAGCCTGGCCTATGACTGGCCGAAAGAAGAGTTCAGTGACGAGGACGGGCGTGATACTCTGCAGCATAGAGGCTGTGACCAGGATTCGTGCAAAACGCTCCTGATTCCCCAGGTGAAGAAGCTGGACCACCTCACTCAGAGCGTGCTGGGCTTCCTGCTGCAAGCCTTCAACAAAGAGCCCCGCCTTTAAATCTGGTACATCTGTTGACGGTAAACAAAAGAAAGAAGGGTTACTTACATTCAATGCATTTACACACAGGTCATTAGGATTTACCAGTTAGAAAAATAATATGAATTTAAAAATGTTTTCATTATTTCGATTAGGTGATGCTGAAGTAATTCAATACACACCTGGGTTAAATATCGTGATCCCTTTGAGATATGCATATTCCTTTGGGCTCAAATCCAAACTCCAAAACTTTTTGAGGCAGGACTTGAGTTTGCTGACACCAGTCATGGTGGGCTGCTCTCTTTCCAGCTCGGGCCTCTCCTGACGGTTCAGGAGAATCTTCTTCAGTATGCTGTCTGCTGGGACGTCTGTCACCTCAAAATCCACGTGCTCCTGGGCCAGACCTAAAATGAAGAGCGGAGCCCAGCAGCTTCTGAGCAGCGTGAACTGGTCGTCTGGCGGCAGCTGCTTAAAGGCAGGTAAGTTCTTCATGAAGTGGAGAGTTTTAACCAGCACGGCTGAAGCCTCTTTGCAGATCTCTGAAGGCCTTTTCAGACACACAGTTCGTCGCACCTCACAGCTGCATCTGTGAGGCACTGGGTTGTAGGTGAGGTTGACTGCGCTGCGTTTGCTGCTATCCATTTGGCTGAGGATGTTGTAGAGAATCGGATTTGAAAGCCTTTCGCTGTTGGTTGAACATTGACATTGGTTATCCATTTTGTACGGTAAATAGGTAAATGTGAGCGTCCTCGAAAAGGATGGGCTCTTCACGAGCTTGTGAGTTGTGTCTCTGTTACTGACACTCATCCTGTATTTATAGGGCCGACCCACCTTTTTGAAATGGACCTTGACTTGTCAATACACCCAGTGAAAAACAGCCGTGTGCTCTGCCAGGTGACTGATGGTATAACCCTGGAAACCTGATAAGCTTTTCTCAATGAAAAGAAGCTGCTGGAGTAACGCCTGGGTATCAAGAAAGGTTGGGCCTTATCTCCCAGGCAGTGTCATTAACCCAGGCCGTACCAAGCTACCAAGGACTGCAAAGGTAATCATCCCATACTAGGTCCCTGCACCCTGCCAGCTCACACCTGTAGAGCTGGACAGAGGCCAAAGCAGTATGGGGGCTTTGAACTCTCGGTTGAATCCTGCTGCAGTGTCTTTTTTTTCTTTTTTTTCTAAAAACTGATTATATTCAAGATCCTAATGGACTTTTGTGTTGGAACTGTGAGATGAGTTAATTAGCAAGAAAAAATATTTAACTCACTGCGAGATGAGCTTGGGGCAAAAATCTCCACAATATTTTTTAGGTGACAAGTGAGTTTAAGACTTGATTTTATTGCTGTTATATTTAACCAGATTAGTCATTGACAATAACTTTTTACAGTAACAATCAGGTAGAAGGGAGACAGGGCAGGAACTGAAAAAGAAAATATGTTAGGATTGTTTGCACATTTTAATATCAGTAAGTAATCTTACAACAACAGCACAATAATACAATATACGAAACAAAACAGATAAGAAACAGCTACACAAGGAGGTACTAACAGAGCTAAAAATACAGATCTTGAATGACTTCCAGCTTAAAGATGCAGCAGATTGAAAATGCAACTGACCAGTTATGAACCATGTTTTGTTAGATTTCAAAAATACAATGTGAGCAGAGCAGTTGTTGTAGGTAGAAGATGTAACTCAGGTTAATATAAGAGAATAAATATGGTTATTTTACATGTGAATGAACCCGTAAATGTCACAATTGGTGTGTAAAGACGGTCAGTTCACAGAAGAACAGGGTGTGAATTAATGTGTTCTGAAACAAAGTAGCAGATTAATCAGGAACATAATGTTTCTGGAGAGCTAGTCTTTGCAGGCTGATCTATTTCCAGTGACAGTAACGAAATATCAGAAGGAATATCATGTTTACCAGTGTCTTCCAGAGAAGGTGAGAAAAGCAGAATGTATTCTGTGCAGGACACCATTTTTATATTCACCTTTACTCTCTAATTTACTGATATGCTGTAAGAAGGACAAATATTTTTTAGCCACCCAGATATTTTTGAAACATGCTGGAGGGCTGTCGCCTTCTACAAGAGTGATACAAGAGGATGAAATTAGCAGATAACCTTTCTTAGCAAACCAAAGGATCTTAGTTAAAGCTTTCCAGTTTAACATGAGGTTTAAGGTAGAGATGCCTCTTGAATCCTAGATAATGGACTGAAGAGAACTGCAGAGAGGAGCAACCAGCACAATAAAGAATTGAAGTCAGTGTTTCCTGTACACAAGGTCAGAAGAGTGATACCCTGATAGCTGGCTAACACTCTCTTGTTCTCTCATTTGTAAAAGCATATTACCTCACCAGTCTGTGAATACCTCCTGTACCTAAGAACCTCAAAGTTTTTTGGACATTCTGTGATTAGCGGTCAACAAATTCTGAAAAAAAAAATTTAAAAATGCTAAGTGTTATTTATCTTCTTGTCTTCGAGTTTTTAAGTTTCTACTGTTCATACAGGAGTTTGGTTTCAGAGCTGACGCTTTGCGTGGAGGTGAACCAGACTATATTGTCCAACTATCCAATTTAAACTCACACACCAGGAAGGCATCATGTCTGTGGGGCCTTGAATCCAGAACTGCCTGTGTCTGATGACCTGACCAGACACACATTGCTCCCAACAGCATAGCTTCAACAAGGCCAGGATACAGCAAGGGAAAATAGTGAAAATATTATTTCTAACATTGAAAACGCTGGTCACACTTTTGTCCTTTTCAAATATAACCAAAGGTGTAATGACTGATAGGTAAATGACCAGAAGGGCTGAGTTGAAACTGTGTTAAACAATCATTGTCATAAAGAGAGAAAAAAAAAGATTTTTATAATACACAGATGCTTCTGAAAATCCACACAAAATGATCTCTTTCTCCTTTTTGGGCAACATTTGGCAGTGATTTTTGTAGAGTGACATACGATTTTGTTGTGAGAGTTTGCCTTGAAATGTGGAAAATCTAGTTTATGACATGTGTAACAGGTAGTACAGTGTCCTGATTGCCAATGCCTTTTTCCTAATTTGTTATCTTCCCCGTGCCTGGCACGGAGGATTGAGACTGATAAGCAAATGACTTTATCACAGGCACAAATAAACAAACAGCCAGGAGATGATCTCATTTAACCTGTACAATCAGCAACACGGACCCATGTACACTGTAAAAAAAAAGAAATGTAGTTTTGTCGGCAGCTGTGGTTGCCGAAAAAGAACCGTAAAATTATGGTAGCCTACATAATTTTCTTCATTTACAGTAAAGAAATGTATTGATACCATTGATTTTACGGTTAAAACTGTAATTAATTCCATATTTTACTGTCATTAAAAAAGGTTTACAACTTAAAAAGGAAGAAAATTAACTTGAAATTACCGTAAATAATGATGGGGCAGACTGACAGCAGCAAGGCTGCCATAGTGCGCCAACAGCCCCTTCGACCACTCACTCTCACACTGCGTGCACACAGGCAGTTTGGAGTTCAGTGTCTTGCCCAAGGACACTTCTGCACATAAGCAGGGAGTGATGGGAGTTGAACCTGCAAGACAATCGCTCTACCAACCGAGCCATGTCGTACTAGATGTTGCACAGGTGACAAGAGCATCAGTTAAGTACTTCAATGGCTGTGCTCTATCTATCTGGTGTTAGAATAGTAGGAGAATAATGGCATTCTTCTTCAGAAATGAACATAAAAACTGCAATATAGATAAATGCTGACAAAATAGAAACTCTGATCATTGCCCCTAATAAAAACATTCCCCTCATCAAAAACCACCTTGGTGCTCTGGACCCAACTGTTAGAACTAGCCTCAGAAACCTCGGGGTAAAGTTTGATCAGGCCATGTCTTTGGAGAGTCACTTCTGTCAGCTGAGAAAAACTGCTTTTACCACCTGAGAAATATCTCTAAAGTGTGGAGGATACTGTCAAAACTAGATCTTGAAGCGATCATACATGTATTCATTTCATCTCACCTTGATTACTACAACTCAATTTTCAGTTGCTTCAATAAGACGGTCCTCGGCAGACTTCAGGTCATACTCAAATACTCAGCAACAAGGCTTTTGACAGGTTCGCCCAAAACAGCCCACATCACCCCCATCTTGTCGAATCTTCACTGGCTCCCAGTCAAATTCCGGATTGACGTTAATATTTTAATCCTCACTTTCCGGGCATTGCACAATTAGGTCAACAAGGACATAGTGGACATGCTGTGCCCCTACACCTCAAGGTGCACCCTCCGATCCTCAGGCCAGAGTCTCTTGAAGGTCCCAAATATCTGCTTTAAAACCCAGGGAGACTTGTCCTTTCAGGCTGGAGCCCAGACTATGGAACGACTTTCCCCTGTCCCTCCCCATGCTCAATTCCACAACTTCTTTTAAAACGCATCTGAAGACCTTTTTATTTAAGAAAGCTTCAGCAAAGTACTTTTCTCACTTTTAATGTATTTTATGTCATTTGTATGTCCTATTTTATAGCACTTGTTTTCTGTACACTTTGTGATTTTTATCTGTAAAAAACACTTTATAAATAATCCTTACTTACTTACTTACTTACAATGTGACCCATTCTAAATATTACAAAATTTTTTCATTATGTTATATATTTAACATTTCACATACAATATGTGTTTTTAGCAATGGTATATATGCAAATTGTGGTTATATTCATCATGAATATTTAAGCATATGCCTGTTTTTAATGCAAAAATTACATCAATTTGACAATTACATCAATTTTATGACATTTCATTGTTATCAGTACAACCGTAAGTGCATTTAACTATGAAAAATGTTATTCTTTTCGACAAATAAAGGCAAAAATCATAATATTGACTTTTTTATATTTTACAACATTTTTCCATTAAAGAAACTGTGCAAGAGTATTGAAATGTAATTTTTCAGGAGAAAAAATTTTTTAAAAATAAAGAAATGTTCCTGAGTTACTCATTTACAATGGTTGATTGTTATAGCAACAGTATGAAACTGTTTTAAAGTTTACAGAGTTTTACTGTCTTGGTTTCATAGTTTTTCACTGGAAAATCAACGGTCTTTTTTTTGCAGTGCAGACATCCACCACTTTGAGACAGAGGCAGGCAGCGGTGACACAATGTAACACTCTGTTCCCTTTTATTTTTTAAGAAGATCTGAATCACAGAACTTAAGAGTCAAGGTCAGTTCATGAAATAAATGACTGCAATAAAGACTTTACATGCCAGACACAACTGGAAACACCAGTCACTGACTACGTCTTACTTCATTGCTCTCTTACCTCATTCCTGAAACGGGTATATACATGGCAGTGTGTCCAAAAAACTGAAGCCCGTGCTTAGGGTGATATGAACATGATGCACTGTGATTATTCATGCGGGTCATGATAGCCACATTCACAAAAGCTTAAGTTGTTATTTCGCTGCTTTACATACTTATATAATGACGTGCATCATGTTGTCTTCAAGAATGTAGAGTGACCTATAATACACCCAGAAGCATGCTGACAGTAGTTGTAAACGCTTCCGATAAGGCGTGTGTTTATAGAGGTTAGGAGCAGGCAGAGACGGGCACGGAGGACAAATGCATATCTCCAACAGGCCATTAAAAATAAAATGTCCTTCACTCTATAAGTGGAACCATTGCTGATTCTGTTATCAAGGAAATAAATTAGACAATGTCGAGCCGAGCAGGATGCAATGACTGAAAACTTTATAAACAACCAAGTCTTTTTTTCTTCATCTTTTTAACATTTTTTCTTTAATTTTTAATAAAATATGTTCAAAATAGAAGAATACATTGGACCAGTTACGTGTGCTTGTATTGTTTAGTCAAGAGTCCAACAGTTTCATAAAACATCCTATCTTTATATGATTTTCTAAAGAGAACTACAACAACTAAGTTCCAAATCCTAACTGAAATATTGACTTCCTATTGCCTTTTATTTCTCCAGTTTTAGCTTTTCCATGTCAGTGAACTCAGTGCATGATGGACATCATATCTAGAACATGACACCTGACCTTGACCCACTGCTAATACGGCAGCGGTTCATTTGCCTGGCTCTGTTTTCACGAGTTCAACAACCTGAGATCAGTTTAACAGTCAGATTTGCAGACAGGTCTGTCTTTTATCTGGAAATTTCAATTTTTTAGGTTCTTCAAATGTTCTTGTCGGGTTTACTACAAAAGTTGGTTTATAACTCCACCATCCATACATGGTGGACTCATTAAAAAATGCTAAATCATTCATCTTATCAAATTTTCTTCTTTTAAATCCAAAGATATGTTCTACTGGCAAAATATTTATGGAATTAATTATTATTATTCTTTTTTTTTGGTCTAATTTTCAACTAGCAAACTTGTATGCATTGAATTTTATGCCAGTTACTTTTTTATTATTATTTTTTTTAAAGCTTAGAAAGATTTTACTTTTGTACTGCTCGAGGCAGATCATACAAACCTACATTATTATTTTATAATAGACTGTTGACCTATAATATTTTTTAAAATCAATTAATCAATTAACATTATTGTTTTAATGTATTTTTAATAAGTAACCTTATCTAATAATATTAATGAAAAAGCAAGGTTATTTGATCACCAGAGTACTTATCCATGTAAAAACATTTTTCAAAATTAATATGACAAATCAGGGAGGCTGTGATTAATGCACAAACTGTGTAATATGACGTGTAAAATGATGTCAGGGTCCAGACACCTGAGACCGGTTTTACAGCTTACTACTATCAAAATACAACGATAAAAGCTGAGGTGAAGGCCGGATGAAGCATCAGCCCCTGGGTTATTGAACTCTGGCAGAGAATATTTCCCAGTTGCCTCACCAAAAGCGGTTAAAAACACATGGCAATGTGAATCACTTTAAAAAAATTTGTTTTTGATTCATTTTTAAGGCCTACATTCTGGTCATCAAAGCTCAACATTCCAGATCAAAAAAATTCTGTTCTGTTATTTTTTTATTTGATTGTTATCAAGAGAGCAGAATTCACTTAAAACGCTGAATTAGGGTTAGTCACATTCACTTTCTGATCTGATGCTGCTGATAAGACAGTAGACAGCAGTGAGACAAAAGAGAACAAAGCACCTCTCAATAAATCATTGTCAATCTAGTTTGACAATAACAAAATCGCTACTTGCTGCGTGGCAAAGTTCATCTATCTTTTTTCCCACTGAGTCCTTATGGGGTTAAGGCAGAGGAATAAATACAAAATTGAAATGTTTTTAGTAAATATTTCTATCATATCATCATTGTTGGATTACAAATTGCACTTTAATAAATGATTTTACTCCATCAGGGTTTGGATAAATTATTATCCATTAGACAGTTAAATAGATGAAATGATTTGTTGGCTTAGTCAATTAATATAGCTCTCGCATGATGGTAGTAACAGAAAATGACCTGCTTTTTCTGCAGATTTCATAACAAAACACTTCGTAATCCAATTCGCAAAGCTCCAAACTGAAGAAAATCTCAAGCGAGATATTGTACAACCCTTATGTCTGTATATACACTACTCACGAAAAGCTAGTGACATTTGACTTTTGGGTTAAATGTATGGAAAACATAAAAAGTTCATGCTACAATGATGTTCTGTCATCAAAGCCGCTTATTTAGGTACAAGCATGCAATGGTGATGTCCTTTTTGAAAACAATTGATTGAAGCAAAAACCAACAAAAGTGGAGGGTATACCACAACAAAAAAATGTCAACGTCTCAATAACTTGTCGTTTGCCATTGATGATCAATTACAGTTTGACAAAGAGTCGACTTGTCTGCTGAGGCATGATGGCATCAAACTCTTCTTGAAGGGTGGTCCTCAGGTCATTGAGGTTTGGGGATAGAGTTTCGAGCCTCTACACCGTGAATCAGCTGATCCCAGAGATTTTCTATGGGATTCAGGTCAGGAGAAAGTGCAGGCCACTCACTGAGGTTCGCCAGTCTCCAGCAGTCATTCAATAATGATGCCACCTCTCTGAGCTGAAGTATTTTTGTCTATGGAATTGAAATTAAACCTATGTTTTCCATGCAGGGGCACAATGATGGCATTAATGATGTTATTTAGGTAATATGGGCTTATCACTGTACGATTACTAAAGTGTAAAGCAGTTGTGCATTGCCTAGACACACCTTTCCACGACATCACCGTCACCATCACCATCACCAAAACGTGAGTCTGGTAACAATAGTGGCTGATGCATAGCACTCTTCGTGACATCTCAGACATTGTTGTCGGATTCATTTCTACTCCATGTGAATTGACTTCCAGAAGAGAACAGCACTGATGCCCTGGACTGATGAAGTAAATGTTCCATGGCCCGTGCAAGACAATAATGCTTGTGCCTGGTGGTGTGCTCAGGTACTCTTGCAGGTCATCTAGCATTCAGAACAGGCTGATGTAAGTTGTTTCCAGTGTTCTGATGTGACAACTGATGTCTCTCACCTTAAATGTGCCTGGAGTTGAGTGGCATTAATCACTGGGTATCACAGGACACTGTTCACAATAAAGCCGTCATCAATGTGGGATGTGAAAATTTGCATAATCTATTCTTGCTCTCTGGGGTTTTTCCTTGGTACCCCAACCTTTTTAAAAATGACACAATTACAATGACAATTAAAATGCCTTTACACACACTTATGGGTGACTTTCTGGAGGGTTTTTCAGTCCCTCTCTATGACTCCAGAAATGAAGTGGCAATCAATCCAGGATGTGCTCTAACTTTGGCAAAGCAAGTGTAGATTTTTGATTAATGGATGGATATGTAACATTTTGCATGTTACTTGTAGGTTACAATGGTAAGAAGACATTGGTCATCGTTGCATGAACGGGTCATTATATTTGCTGTAACAAAAACATGCTTACAAAAGATTTATAAAAACGATTAAAAAAGATTTACAAAAGGTTTTTGAATAAAACAGTTTTTAACGTCCTCACGAGCCGTAAAGCGGATATGACGTCATCTGCAAGCGTCTTTCCGGTTGCGTAGGATAGGATAAATAAATATGGCGGAGAGTACGGCCGAAGCCCCGGTGTATTTCGTTATTAACAACATTCCCATAGCCTTTCGCTCTGCAGACCTGAGGAATTACTTCAGTCAGTTCATAGAAAGTGGCGGTTTCAAGTGCTTTCACTACCGCCACCGACCGGAGATCCTCAGAGACTCCAAACCGGCTGAAACCGGGGGACAGTGTGACAAAGACGGTGGGACGGAGGAGGACGACTCAAAAACGTCCGAACCGGAGAAGCTCACGACATCCTCCTCCGTACCGAAACAGGCGGGCAAATCGTGCTGTTGTATTGTTTCAGTCCACCCTGAAGAAGCCGAGAGGTTCATGAAGATGTATGCGGGGAATCACTGGATCGACTCGAAGGGGAACTGGCTGTCCAACCGATGTGTAATCAGAAGGGCAAAAATATCACGTGATAAAGGTTAGTTATTACTTTCCATCCAACAAATATCTAACATGAAGACATTTTTTGTCAATGATACGCAGTTGTTACTTTACGAACTCCTAATAACAGTTGTGTTGACTTCTTATTAACTCTCCATATTGTTACTTTATAATCACAAGTGAAATTGTATTTTATTGGGATTTTATAATAGACCAACACCAAGCTATCATATCATTGTAAAGTGGAAGGAAAATTACATCCATATTTTATCCCGCTTAATTCTGTGCAGGATCACGGAGTGTAGGAGGCAGTCCCTGCTATGTTTGTGTTTAGTTGTGATGTAACATCATTGTAATTCAAAGAGTTGTATGGCTTTGTTTTTCAGATGATGGATCATTCCCTTTTAAGACAAAGTATGAGCAGCGCCATCATATCGCACTTTCAGAGCTCTTCACAGAGGCCGACCTCAAAAGTTTATCTGAGCTGAATCCACCTGCTCTGATGCAGAATGGGAATGTTGGCACACCTGTGAAGGTGTTTCTGCAGCTCATCCAGGCCTGCCGTCTGCCTCCGCGCCTCATTCGGAAGTTGGGCCTCACTTTTCCTAAGACCAGCTCCAACCGTCGCTATGGAAATGTACCTTTTCAGTACTACAACAGTCACACAATTCCAGCCACAGAGGAGACTGTTTTGACAGCTGCTGGACATGAAGTATCAGGACCAGGAAAATTAGCTGCTTCACTGTCAGGAAAAATGAGGTGGCACGCTGATCAAACAGAAACAACAGAGATGGATGAGGTGCAGGTAGAAGAAGATGAAGAGGATGCCCAGTCGAATGCAGATGATGTAAGTTATAGTTCAAATGAAACAATAACTTGTTAGAATGCTGTATTGATCTGAATATAAGATGATCCCAACACACGCTTTGAAAAATATTTGAAGCCCAAATTTTTCATATATAGGTGATTAAAAAAAACAACACATTAAACATCTGTTGTTAACGCATATAAAAGCACATGTGCTTCTGATTAATGGTGCAATTTTTTGCCAGACCTAGTTTGAGGAAACATCTGGATCAATACAGTATTCTTGTTGTAATTTGTAGCCAGTGTGCTTCTTGAAGCTGTCATCATGGCTATGCAGTGGTTTGCTTATTGTTTATTTGTTTTGTTGTAGGATGATGACCGTTGCGAGGAGTGGGAGCGCCATGAGGCTTTGCATGATGATGTAACGAGCCAGGAACGAAGCAAAGAGCGGCTATTTGAAGAAGAGATTGAGCTGAAGTGGGAAAAGGGCGGATCGGGCTTGGTGTTCTACACAGATGCTCAGTATTGGCAAGAGGAAGAAGGAGGTAGGAAGCAAAAACACTTTGCAGACAGACCTGTTATTGAAACAATACAATATCTCATAGTAATTTTAATTGATTGTCGTTGTTCACATTTCTCACATAGGCAGTCTATGTCAGACTGAATCTTATGTTTTTTTATTATGATGTTTAATATTTCAGGTTTTTTTTAGGGTCACCTCACGTCTGTTTATGTCAGTTGTTGTGACTTTTGTTGAAATTAAACTCATGTTTATGTGTTGTTTTTATAGTATTTTCTGCATAAAAGTAATTGTTTCATGTGTTTTCATTCACGTGTGTTTTTTTTCTGTTCTGTCTTTCAGATTTTGATGAACAGACTGCAGATGATTGGGATGTTGACATGAGCGTTTACTATGATAAAGGTATGCTAAACCTAAGTTGCATTACAAAATACATTGATATCTTTTGAACGCCAATCTGTTATTAGCCCTGCTGAGTCACATGTATAACCGTGTTCTTTGTCTCACAGATGGAGGTGACATGGATGCTCGTGACTATGTCAGGATGCGTTATGAAAAGAGATTGAGGGATGGTGTGGTGGATGGCTCCGGGCACAATCAGGCTATTGGCAGCTTTGAAAGATTCACCAAAGTAAGCGTGTCACCACTTTGTGCTGTTTAGATTAATATTTAGAAAATCTCTATGCTAAATGTTTATTTCTTTGAATTTGAATTAGGGCTTTGGTCGTCGTGTGATGGAGAAGCAGGGCTGGAAGGACGGAGAAGGACTAGGAGGCAGTCAGGCTGGGATTCCTGAAGCCCTGGAAGGTGATGGTCAACATCCTAACTGCAAAAGAGGCTTTGGGTGAGCGTAAATATGGAAACAGTATCTTGTACAATGTAATAGCACTGGAATGAGTGGGTTCTCAGACGGTTTTTCTTTTCTGCAGGTATCATGGAGAGAAACTTCTTTTACATCCTGCTAAAAAGGCCAGAAGAAATTGGCATATAACGACAGTCTATGATCAACCTAAAGATATAGACGGAGGCGACACCTTGCTGCGAAGACAACCCGACTCCAGTTTAAAGTACAGAGGGTGGCAACCAGGTGGCACCATTGGACCATATAAAAAACAATAAAACTTGTGTTATGAAAATAGAAAATAAGGTGGAATTTATATTTTGTTTATTGACTTACTTGTTATTAAAGCATTTTCAATTTTGTTATGTCTTTGTGTAATTTTTGTTGAACTTCATGATGACTTACTCAATATTACACAAACACTTTCTACATTATACTTAACTTGAATAATCAAATACGTCAATACAGATTGCATGTTTGTATCAGGTGAGCATACTCTTAAAAATTTCAAGAGCAATTTTATATATCACCTTTTGTAACAAACATTGCTGTAGCCTGAGCTATAATTTCAAAGCTTCTTGCTTCTGGTTAAGTGGTGTAAGGTTGTGCTTCATAGCAAAATGTGACTACACTGGTGAACATGAGCAGTGGTGCTAATTTGCTGATGTGTTGCACATTCCATTGAAGTGAGAACCTTGTTAGTTATACTCCACTGTAAAGGTGATTAGTCAATATAGAAAAACCTTACAGGTAATAATTGGCTTAAATAACGTTTTTGAATAACATATTTGTCTGAAATTCAACTTAGTCACTTGGTACTGTAAATTTTGAATCACAATTATAATAAAACATTCAGGGTTCAACTGAACTTAAATTCCATATCTGTCGATTAGTTGAGATACGCTGCTAAGCACGACTTCCTGTCCTTTTATAATAATAATATTATAGTGATTAAAAAGTTCTGTCTTTGGTGATAGAGAGCTAACCATTACAGCACTATATCTCAGAATGTCATATAAATCACATTCAAACCATGGTGTTGTTGAAAATAAGTTTTTCTGTATTTCTTTTAATTTCCTTTATTTCTATGTAAAGCACTGTGAATTGCCCTGTGTTTGAATGGTGCTCTATAAATAAATTTCCCTTGCCTAATTCTTCTTTTTTTTAACGCATTTAACTATCGAAAACACAGCTATGGGTTAATACGCATTTGTGAAAGTATAAGCCGCAAGTTGTTAAAAAAATCTAAAATCTGGGACTGTTGAAAATTAAATAAATTATACTGCAACTCTATTTACCTTTGGTGGATGGGAAAAAAAAAGATGTTATTGCCGTTAATATGAGATTAAATGAATAACTATGGGATAAAAGATAGTTTGCAGTCTGGAGCGCTTTAACCGTGAAAAGCGTCAATTCTGTGACCCGGATGTACTTTGACAGCTAAGGGTTAGCCTGTTAGCTTCATACCTGAAAACACTCCGGCGGCGGGCGGTAATAATCATCACAATTATACCATTTCAAATACATTGTTCTATTCAGCCCACGATATTAAGAAAACAGGCTGCTTTTGCAGTTCACTTAAAGTTGTTATTGTAAACACGCAAACAGTTTTAATTGACACGGTAAGAAAGTTTTACTGACAAGTTTGCTGAGTGGTAATGGCTAATTTATTTATTTAGAGTGGTGTTTGGAGCAATTGTTTTCAAATTATCTGTAGATATAAATGTGACTGTGTGCTATTGTCTCTTTGTGTGTGTTTGCTTTTTGAAGACCGTGATGGATGGATGGATGGATGGATGGATGGATGGATGGATGGATGGATGGATGGATGGGTGTGTGTGTGTGTTTAACACATCTAGCTGGACAAGTGCACACTGGTTTTCGTTGTATTAACGTGAGACTTCGGTCCCCTCAGGTGTCCCTCCAGTTGGACGCTGAGATCCTGCACATGTGGCCCCTCTGACACCCTGGTCTCATCTCTACAGGAGCCTCTTCCATCATGAACATCTCCCATCAGACAGGAGTCAAACCCTCTCTGCGGTTTGGCCAGGTGGTCATTGGCCCCCCGGGCTCCGGTAAAACCACCTACTGCAGAGGAATGCAGGAGTTCCTCACCCACTTAGGACGCAAGGTGGTGGTGGTAAATATGGACCCAGCCAACGAGGGATTACCGTACCCTTGCGCTGTGGATGTCTCCGAGCTGGTCACTCTGGACGATGTTATGGAGGGTTTAAAGCTCGGGCCCAACGGTGGGCTCCTCTACTGCATGGAGTACCTGGAGGCTAATCTGGACTGGCTTGAGAACAAACTGAAGTCTCATAGGGACTGTTACTTCTTGTTTGACTGTCCTGGACAGGTGGAGCTCTATACTCACCAGAGTTCAGTAAAGAATATATTCTCACAGCTGACTAAGTGGAATTTTAGGGTGAGTGTCCTCATCAATCACACCACAGAATGATCTGAGGTCTTTTAAACTGATTTCTCTGAGTTATTGTGTGCATTAGGGTTTTGATCTTTAGATTATGCTTGGTTGTTACGATGATCATTTTGTCATGCTCTTGACTCCTCTAGCTGACAGCAGTGCACCTTGTGGACTCTCATTACTGCGCTGACCCGGCCAAGTTCATCTCTGTACTGTGCACCTCTCTGTCCACTATGCTGCATGTGGAGCTCCCCCACGTTAACGTTCTCTCCAAGATGGACTTGATAGAGCAGTATGGCAAACTTGGTACGTATAGGGCTTTTAGATTAATCTTTAAACACTAAAATGTAAGACTCTATTATTCATTTGTATTTTTTTTCCATACAACATACACATTTTTGGCACTTTTGACAATATTTCTCCTGTCTGCACTCCTGCACAGCTTTCAACCTGGAGTTCTACACTGAGGTCATGGACCTGACTTATCTTCTCGATCACTTGGCTGCAGACCCCTTCTTTAAAAAATTTCACCGTCTGAATGAAAAGTTGGCTGAGGTCATTCAAGACTACAGCCTCGTCTCCTTTGTGCCTCTCAATGTGCAGGTATCTCTAACAAGCCTGACAGAATGCTAATGGTGTATGACATAAAGCAGATTTGCAGTGTCTCTCAGCGAATTAAATCAAATGTATTAGTAGTTAGTTTGTATAAACTGGTCATGTTGGTTTTAAGATGAGTATGCTGAACTTTCGATCCATTTTAGCGGATGGTTAACATTTAATCATCTCAGCTCCTCTGGCTTCTTTTAAAAATAAATCGCCACATTATTCTTCGTTCTAACAAATTCATGATAAGTCACTATCATTGTTTGAAATTATAGATTGGATTAGCTTCTTGCAGATAGATTTGAAGTGGGTCTTTTGATCATGTGTGTGTTTGTCTCTGGAGACACAACTTACAACCACTGCACACATGGGATCTGCTCATTTCTAACATTGTGAAAATGAAGCCTTGGTACACTCCTGTTTTTGACAACCTCTTAGTTAAGCAGCTGTCAGTTACCTTGGTTACCCATGATACTTTACAGAGCCAATTAAAAAAAGCAAAACACTGCTTTTGACCTCGAGGAAGACGAAACGCTGAGTATCATAAGCCAGTCATGTTAGGCGTTTGTGAATTTTATGGAGGCTGAACAAACTAAGTTGACTCAACATCATTATGGCTTACAAACCTTGCCTTTTTTGTGCTGTAGTTCACATAGTTTTAAGACATGTTATAATGATTTAATGTCAGGGGCTACA
Source organism: Parablennius parvicornis (assembly GCA_900302745.1). Taxonomy (NCBI): domain Eukaryota; kingdom Metazoa; phylum Chordata; class Actinopteri; order Blenniiformes; family Blenniidae; genus Parablennius; species Parablennius parvicornis. Next base: position 28,870 of record OMNM01031962.1, read on the forward strand.
TCGTGGTGTAGTAGTTAGTGCAGTTGCCCCACAATATGATGACCCTGTTTCAATTCTGGGTAAATATGTGGATTTGCATGCCCTGTGTATGAGCTTCCTCTCAGTATCTAAAGCCGTTACACAGTAATCAGGGACCCTTATGAATGGCTGGTGAGCTAGGCAGACTGTACCTTACTCTTAGCTAGATGTCAGCTGGAATCAGCTCCATTTCTCTGCAACATTGCCTCACATAAAGCAGATATAAGGTGGATATCAATCATATTTTCTCCTCCGATATGTTGTCAATGGGTCATTTCACTAGATTTTGCTTGATCTTTGTGTTTACAGGACAAAGACAGCATGATTCAAGTCTTACGGGTAGTGGACAAAGCCAATGGCTACTGCTTTGGAGACCTGGAAGAGAGGAATCTGCAGGCCATGATGTCAGCGGCTGTGGGGGCAGACTTCCAGTTCAGCTCGTATCCTTTCCTCATTGCTGCAGTGACTCGCTGTGACTCATCGTATTTAGAAATCAAACCAAGAGATTGTCTGGAAGTGGCTGAAAAGCTTGATGACACAATGATGATGACCTGTTCTACCCAAATTAGCCTGAATTTCACAAATGAAAAATGTGTATGTTTTCCTTTACATTGTGAATCTTCAGTACACTTGGTGTGCAAGAGAGGTATGTTGAGGCCAGTGGACAGACTGTGGAAGAAGAAATGATGACACTGTGATTTGGAAAATCCGAAGAAAGAGAAGTGAAGTGGCTGCCGCTATAACACGTTTATATCCAAGGACTTTTGGCAACATTCATCACACTTGGCCTCAATTCAGGACATTTGAACTGAATCTGGGAACTGGAGATGCTTCAAAGTTCACACACCAACAAAACAAAATAAACATTTTCATTGAAAAATTGCTTGCGTATATTCTTTAAATGTGCCTGAAGTTTAAGCTGTTCATTATTTTTGAGTTGGCCTATGTGAAGACACCATTAAAACATCCATGGGAAACTTCCAATGGTGCTAGTATCCATCATCATGTTCATTTTGAAATTTCAGGAAGTCAAAATAGTCTTTTTTTTTCATTCTTTCATTTCAGACATGCCAAAAACATACAAAATAGCGGTTCATACAAAAAGGAATCAATGCAGATATGAATGTATCTATATATACAGCCATTTACACATGTACACACACACATCTGTATAAACTGCTTGTAAATAAATAAATCCATATGTTATGACATTTTGTTTACACAAAATAAACAATCCAAGTATAGACACATGTGTTTTCTAATGAACATTGTTGTTTAGTTGACTACATTCAGACATTCATCCAATTCTATACCACTCTATCCAGCTCAGTACTGTGGAGCTGATAATGGATGAAGGCAGGTCCACCATGGGTAGGTCACTCGTCTATGACGAGGTAAAAACAAAGACAGATCATCATGCAACCTCACATCCACATCTCTGATCCAGCTACGAATCAACCTGTTTTTCAGGCTGTGGAAGAAAACAGGAGAAACCAAAGCATGAACCGCGTGAACATGCCGAATCCACACAGAAAGGTCTGGCCTGGACTCAAATCTACAACCAACTTCCTATGAAGAAAATGTGCTAACCACTGCACCACTGTGCTGCCCATGCATTTAGACAAACATTAGTTCTCAGTCCTAGTATTCTCTTGTGCTCACATACATTAGTAAAGCAAATGTCTGATTGAAGGGTGCTTGATATGCAGTGTATTTTAATAGGATCTGACACTCAGCATTGCCTCCCAATGCCTTGAGATATTGGCAGAACGTTTTGTTCAGTAAAATGGCTTACTGGAAAGTTTAGGATGAATGGCAAAGAGCATAGCTGTGCAATGACAAGCTGGTTCGTGAAACCAACCCTCATTGTCCATTGTTGAATCTTTTTACAAGCATCATGTGGATCCAAGCCATTAGAAATAGTTGTGATTTTCTTCAAACGCGCCCTTAATTCGTTGCGTCTATCCTTCGTCCAGCAGGTGGCGCATGCGCCTCCAAATCTTCCGTCCAGCTCCGCAGAAATCTGCTCCAATTCTTACCGGCAGCCCGAGCAGAAAAATTAAGTCAGGCGGGGAGAGGAAGCCACATTAAATCTGTGTTTCTGCACAACTGGCCCTGTGTCTGGTCTCTAGGATGGAAGATCCTGTCTTTCTCAACGCAACTTAAAACTACCCTTCGTTACTTTACACTGTTTGCACTGCTGCTGTTGTACTGCCCAGTTACTTCCTTATATCACATGATATTCTG
>OMNM01031963.1:4538-18611 GCA_900302745.1 Parablennius parvicornis
TTCAGCAAATATACAAATTAGAAAAACATTTCCATTTGTGCCGAGCAGAAAGTGGCCTGATGGGGAAAAAGTCTTTCAGCTCCCTCACAGATCCTGAAGTCCGGCACTCTCGCGCACACACACACACATACACGCAGCTTGGGACTCATTTCTCAAGCCTCATTCTGACGTAAACACATAAAATGGCCTCAAAAGAAAGAGAAAATCCCTGCTATTCCTGCGACAACCCGTCTGAAAGCAAATACACTTGGAAACAAAGCAGATGCACGCTCCGGCACTCTCTTTTCTTTTTACATTTACACCAGTTCCCAAACACATCATCTGTTTCTCTCTTTCAAGCTGACCACTGAGCAGCTGCTATGAGTAACGCTACATAACATTGAGCTGCAAAAAAAAAAAAAAAAAAGAAAAAAGAAAAAGAAAAAGAAAGAAAAACTAGCTCTGATTTGTTACATGAACAGATGACGAATTAAAAACACACCAAAGCGTGTGTAATTAATGAGTGCATTAGGTTTAGGTAATCTCAGGGATCCAGTATTAACAAACTCTGAGAAGGCTGGGATGGAGGTGATTAAGAGCGAGGCCACGTTGGCTCTAATTAACTACACAACCACAGTCACAACCAGATTTGGAGAACATATGTCAGTGTTTTTTCTGTCTTTGTTTTTTTTTTTTTTCCATTGTATGTTGTGGGTCTCACAGTACAGTGAACTATAATGTAATGCACGGCTGTCCCGTCCAAATCTGTGAATCTGCTTCAATTGTAAAAAAAAAAAAAAAAAAAAAAAAAAACATATCTGAAGTTTTCATGGACGAGGTCATAAACTTTGTGTGATGGCTCTTCAAAGAAATGTTTGGAAAAACTGCCACTACCGCAAAGTTGGTGCTTTCATATTTACATGCTTCTCGCTTGGATAAGTCCACAATTCCCTTGTTGTGCCTGATTTGGGTGGACACTCAGTTTGAGCAAATAATCAAACGCTCCGGCGGACATTCTGAAATATTGCTGGTCATCATCAACTGGCCTCGTTGGCAATACCTGAGAAAATAATTCTTAGTTCTTTAAACTTGGTATGTTTAACATCCTCAGTGACACTGTCGCCTCCGACCTCCTCAACAGTCGCCAAGCTTGTCAAAACAACTTTTTGTACTGAGTTGCCATAGAAATTGCTGCAAGGGACTGTTGACTCAGAGTTGCCCCCTAGTGGACCTATAGTGACTACCTCTATCCAAACTTTTTTTTTTTTTTTCGTATAAGGGCGGTACAGTACCAAACATTGTTTGAAAAAGACAATTTCAATTTTGCAATGCTTTGTAAATGTAATGCTAGGTGTGCATTGTGAAGACAGACATTATCATGTCAAATATAAGGGTCTGTATATATAACTGTAACATAAGACTCTTGCTCTTGAAGTTTGCAGTCTGTTTCTTCCACAGCTTCCTGGCGACTTCTTTCCCTGCGTGTATCTCTCTGATCACCTTCTGCTACTGTCTGTCCAGCTTCTCTCTCCGCTCTCATCCTCCTCCACTTACAGTATATACCTCCCAGTCACTACTAAAGGCCCCTGCATACTCCCACAAGAACCCATCAGAACAAGAAAAGTCTGGTTGTGACCCCAGCTGCTGCTTGTTCGACAGGGGAGTTCATACTTCGAGAAGAAGCTGTCAAACTATCAGGCCACGCCCCCTCACTGCAGCCATACTTCTGTGAAGCAACATTTTAACGTTTTAAGAGCAGAGCTCATTTCTTGCGTCAAATGTTTTCACATATACATTTTGCTGAATTGTTTCTGTATTAAAAGAGAACGTTTGCGTCGGGGCCGAAACTTCAGCACCGCCGTGTGCTGCACACGGCACGCTAATGACTGTTTCACTCATATTTGAATCATGCAAACGAGCCCCGCAGCTCGTTAAGTTGTTGCAAGGCCAGAGTTACGTGATGCAGCTGAACGCATCACTCTGAGTTGTCTGCTCCTGCAGTTCAAATTTGCGGTTAAACCGGACCAATATCGCAGCTTGCACACCAACTGTCTCTTTTAATACTGAAACAGTTCAGTAAAATGTGTTTCTGACAAAATTTGAGGGGAGAAATAAGCTGTGCAGTTAAAATTATTTTATCACCGGTGAGGGGGCGTGGCCAGCAAGTTTAACAGCTTCTTCTCGGAGTATGAACTCTCCTGCTGTATGAACAAAATGCTTGTTCGGCAGCTGGCTGACACCATTGCCAAACATTTCTTCTTGTTCTTATGAGTTCTTATAGAATGCAGGGCCCTTGACAGCGCCCTCCTAAGCACCTCCCTCAACAAAGGTATTGTCTCTAAAAGGACATAGTTGTAAAAAGAAACTTTTCTGAAACGAAAACGCAAAAAACGTTTCACTTGCAACATTGCAGTATAAAGGCGGTCTAACCCAGGAGTTAGTTTCCTCTTATTTTTTTTACATGTTTAGCCAATAGTAGTAGTAACTTAACTGCTCTTTGAAGAAGTAAATAGTCATGACAACCAAGTAATAGTTTCCTGGATGCTGCACACCGTCATTGGTTGGTCAATGTATATACATGAAAGAAAATGTGTTAAATCAAAACGGTTTGTCCTGGTAAACAGCCCCAGAGATCCATTGGCATGCGTTCCTTCACGCGCTCTCAGTGGAAGTGTTTTTTTTTTTTTTTTTTATCTTATCACAACCATCTGCCAGGTCTGCTCCTGTTTTGTCCCTTGGAGATTGGAAAAGAAGATAGCGCGGGCCAAAAAACACTTCACAGTGCAGGGAAGTGTGCCTCCTGCTGCCTGGAGAGCTGCTTTCATCTCTGTAGCTCATTATACGGCGCTTCCCTGGCTCGGGCGTGAGGTATGATGCAAAGACAGCGGGCAGGAGATTTAATATGCTTCTCTTGTTTACCTTACGTCAGTGTGTGTGCCTGCGTGCATCTGCTTGTTGTTTGTAGATATGTAGAAATCTCACTTTTCACTTGATGTTGGCTGAACACAGCTGGGCTATTTCTTTTCCCCCATCTCCCAGTGGAGTGCTGATAGAAGTCTCCTTTACATGACCCAGACCGTAAAAAATAAAAATAAAGAATACAGTTGTTGGTTAAAAGTAATTTTTTTTTTAGATTTGAGTATGGCTCCAATTGATTATGCTAAAGATTTATGTTCACTGAGGGGAGTCAATGGACAACAAATAAATCAATAGCCATGATGATATTAATAATCTTGAAGTATAATTAATTGTATGGACATTTATGATCAGGGTCTCATGACCTTTTGACATGACAGTATTCAGCCAAAGTTTCATATCAAGAACTAAAACATAAATGTACACAAACAACAGCATTGGACTTTAGACCGACAATGACGATGAACATCACTGACTTCGGCGCAGTTTTCATTCAATGATATTGTGTACTTTAGAAAGTAGCACAATGTTTGGAAAGGCACAGCACTACATAAAAGACTTCACATGGAAAAACCTGTCAACATAAAGCATAAAGTAAAAAAAAAAAAAAAAAATCAACTCCAGAGCTGATATGAAAATATATTCATAACAGTCAAAGACATTTAAAAATAAACAAAAAAAAAAAAAACCCTCAATTATGAGCCATTTTTGTAAAATGTACATTTGTGTTGCAGATATATTTAAGAAATTACTGGAACAGCAAAGCTGACCCAAGTTAACTTTGTAGACTCCTTATGTTCCTGACTGAGTATCTACGTGTTCATGTCCACATGCATGTCCCCTACCGATTCCCCCCATGGGAGACACACGGAGTGTCAGTCTACGAGGCTGTCAGTGCCTCCTCACTGACAGCCTATAAGTTCCCCTGGTTGCGTTTTGGAATAACAGCCACCCCCTTATTGAATAACCTCTGTTTCACCTAACCCCTCAGTGAGCCCCTCGTCTACCTACTCAAAAACCGAGTCTAAGCTCAATATGAGCCCATTTATTGATAAATCCACGTTCCTTACCCCAGCCGTTACAAATTACCATATTATAGGGCTTACAGGTATTAGTTTTGTGAGGCCTTGACCCAAAGCAGACAAGGCATACCTGAATGAGTTTTGTCTGTCTGGACAAGCGGTGATGGGCCCACTGGTTGAACGCAGAAAATACGGTATGGGGAAGGAAACAAGGGACCAAACAGAGCAGTCACAATAGATCAGTCTCCGTTCTCTGTCTGGAAGGATTCTTTGGTTGTCTTGTAAAAAAAAAAAAAAAAAAAAAAAAAAAAAAACCCTAAAAAAAACATGATTTGATACAATCATCTTTAGTGTTTGCGCCTGCAGAGAAACTCCCCCCTTTATGCTCCCTTTCTATAACTCAATCTGCCATACGGTTTGGCCACGGTTACATGACCCGAGGCTGAAGACTGAGGTCGGAGTGATGAGTTTGCCAAAGTGAGGAATCAGTAGAGCCATCATTTCTTGACTATCAACACCTCAGTCTCCCACAGAGGGATGGCAGGCAGAGGGGAAGTGAACGGTAAATACTTCCAGGAGATGAGAGACATATGCTTGAACTACTGGAGAGAATAGAATGACAGACTGATGGTCATCCGGTTGCTACGAGTCTGTAACTGCGCTCATTTACACACACAATTAAGCAGCATGTTGTCGCCACACACTTAGATCTTACAGTAAATGTGACTCGTTAGATGAGGATCCAAATACATTTCTTTATGGCTTCATGCTGTTCCAAGCTAATTGCCTTGTGGCTCCATTTCTGTACTTACAACCATACAAGTGGTATCAATCTTCTCATCTAGCTCCTGCCAAGAAAGTGAGAGAGAACATTTCCCGACATGTCAAACTATTGATTTCATTGCTATTCTGATGGGCTCATTTTAATCGTGCACTAAATGATCATGTGTCCTCTTTAAGGAGGATTTGCTGTCATGATAGGTTTCTTGAAAAGAACTTGGAGCTGTTGGAAATGAGGTTCATGCAGTGTGGAATGTTACCTGGTCACATTATCTTAATACTGCTCTTGTCAACTCGCATTCCTTGGGATGGGATCAGAGGCCTGATAAAATGCACAGTGCCGGGTGACTGTAGTACACAAACAGAAATCCTTCAGAAGTCGTCATGAGAATAGATGCTGATGGGGTTGTATTTTTTTTTTTTTTTTTTAAAGGAGCAGAAATGCTACCTCTTAACCAACTTGAACATAACTAAACGGTAACAATATCAAAACTTGGACAATGTATCTGATTTAACAATGGGTTAAGTATAACACTGTTTTTGATACTCACACTGCTGTCTTTACCTGAAAGTAAGTAATTATTAAAGATTGTCAAAGAGTAAGGGCTCACTGTTGCATTGCTGGTTGTCACAATAGATGAGATGGCCTGTGGAGTCCTTCTCCTTATCCAAGGTGCTGTAAAGAGGTGTCAACATTCTTTCAATTAACCAGGTAAATCAACAACCAGTGCTGTGTGAGCATTTTAAAACAATTAAAATGTTTGAATGAATGATGATTTGCATTCTGAGACAATGGTAGCCGAGCAACTGGAAATGGAATAAAGGATTTTTAAGAGGAAAAATGAAAGATAATGTCAAATATGGGGCTGGAATAGTAAAATAAAATAAAATAAAATGAAAAAGATAGTTTTTGCTAATACTACAATGTCAAAAGTTATACAATCCACCCCGACCACTCAAGCGCCAACCTTCAAGTCGGCGTGTTATCCGAGAACGACCTTGACAGCGTTGATATTTTACAGCTTGTTTTATCGTCGAGCACGTGCGTCTCCTCCGCTCAGGAGACACAAGCTCACCATCCGCACAGCGCGACGGTCGGTTCAAAGGGCAACAGGTAGGAATGCGGCACCATAGGAGCAAACATAATGAAGGCACCACACGGTGACCCGGGTTCCCGGTGAGTTATGAGCTCTGAGCCGCTCAGTGGCTGATGGGTAAAATAATGGGGTCATCGCTGCAGTCGTCATGCCTGCTCGCATGGTATTCAGTGTCAAGTTCAATCAGGTTCCACAGCGTGTACTTGATATGTTCTTTATCAGGTTCAGGTTTGTCACTCTTTCTTTAAAACTTCTCATAAAAAACCCCAAAAGAACCATAAATCAGTCCACTTTCACAGCTGCTGTTAAAAAATCAGAAGGAGAAAGTCAAGGTGTCAGGTCAAGTCTACAACATCATTTCAAGAAACTGTTATTATAATGATAGAAAAACCAATGATAGACTGATCACCAGTCCCCTTCTTTGCTGTACCATACACAGAACATTGTAATGAAGTCTATTCTGACATATTTCTACCAAACTAATTCAGCAATGTCAGCAAATTTCTGTCATTTGGATCTGGGCGTATGTGCATTAATAAAGGCTGCAAATTAACAGAGTAGCCAAACACCAAGAGAGAAGAAGTCAATGATCAGTAAGATGGCAGGAGGTAACAATGTTGGTAATGGGAAAGATGTGTGATTAGAAGCAGCATTCCAAGTGGCACTGTCTCATGAATCTGATAAACAACTTCAGGCGTCACACAGCTGCTCATCCAACCCTTCAGTTATTTGTTTTTAGCTTCTGGTCCCAATAGTGCCCAAAGGAGTCCTGGTAGCACTGCTGTTTTGGTCGGTATCCGTAAGCTTCTCAGAGACAGACAGAAATACAGACATAACTTTGGTAGTGTAAGCAAATATTTAGCAGACTCATGTTATTTTCGTCGAGCCCACATCGCTTTATAATGTGACTGGTAACTGGTGCGGGCCAAAACTCATACAGCACTTTACCAAATGGTGTGACATTTACAATGCTGGTCAGAAGGTCAGTGTTGGCCTCTCCACTTTTGCCCAAATGCCCAGTGACAGTTTATGGAGCAACCGTTTCCCAAAGCGGTGACGTCTTCCTGACTCAGGTCTCTGATGACTCAGCGCCCAATGTGAAGGTCTCATTAATTTAGGCCACTTAAGACGATTTTCCAGTTCGACTTGTTTTCTAATGAGGCAGGGCAGGGCAATTAGGTGATTAGGGTTATGGCAGCACTGTGCTTTTTTAGGCATAAAGGAGTGGACAGAATCTAGCCCACTGTCTAAACTGTGAAAGAGTCATTAGATAAATAGATGACAACAAACCGAACAGAGTCAGGAGCTCAGCACTTAGAGGAATGGTTAATGTTTTATTTCGACATGCTGTCTTGCTAAACGTGTGGTCACCATCATCATTTTAATGACACTTCACGCTAATAAGGTGGCATGAAAACCTGTCAAATGTGAACCGTTGCCTCACCGACACTGAAATGGAGGTGAAGACTGAATGAAGGATATCAGCGGGCCCTTAAAGTGGAAAACAAAACATAAATGTCGTGAAAGAATAGGCCTCCTTTCGGTATCTTGGCAACCTTTATTTGTTGCTCTCCCAATACTGATTCTGGTGGTCACTGCGACCAATCACACTGAAGTTCGTTCTTGCTTTTCAGCACCTCACATGCTTGGGTGGACGCAAAAGGTGTTAGCAACGGGTCCGTTGAGTGTGTGTGGACGTGGCCCTTGCCAATGATTCATCTTGCCATTATTGTACCTCATGGAAACATGGTGCTGAAAAGCACTGGCTGGGTTCAGGCTCACAATCAAACCCTAGAGTGGTGCACCAAGGCCTACCCCATAGTCTCTGGCCCCCGCACTAGATCTTTAGTTCACTTTTGAGCAGGGGTGGCAGAGGAGCGATTGTGGCCCAGAGGGTAATGAAGACCGCCCGTAGCAAGAAGTTTATTGGTCCAAATCCCAATGCCATTTGATCATTGCTAGGGGTGACTAAACAAGGCCTCCAAGAAGGGCGTCGGGATTAATGTTGATTACAAGATCTACAGTGGCAACTCTGACATGGAGTATCCAGAATCCAATCCCTGTAACGGATGAAAAAATTAAAATGAAAATCACCTGACGAGAACTGCTTTTGAGTGTAAACAAGTAAAAATGACTTTATGCATGCACTACTAGCTTTCATAAATGTAACACATTTAAACATACAACGAATCTGAATGTCGTTTGAGGCTTTTAATATCACTCATTTGGTGTTACTATTGTAATCAAATGTATGTATTAATTAATAAAGACTAAACATGTCAAACATTCCTTACAGTTTCTTGAAAGACTCTGGGGACACTGGGCAGCAGGTTCTCATACCAAAGTCCAATAGTAGTGTGTCACCACAGACTCAACAAACAGACATCCCATCTCTATTTTTTTTTTTTTTTTTGGCAGAACAGTTCTTTCATCACTGAAGTGACAGATGGAGAATGTGTAGTTGTTGTGCTTGTCACCTGATACGGCTCTTGTGTACAATATGTGGTTTCTCTGTACTCGTCCTGCAGTCCGGACTCCCCGGGGATCCATTGGGTTCCAGAGAACTGGAGTCAGGCCAGCCTCATAAGCAAAGGTGATAATATGAATAATCTCAACATGTCGGGGTACACAATGAGCTAAGAATGAGAATAAATTCTTGTGTACGGCGGGTACTCACAAATATGGGACATTTACCATTTCCAAAAAAACAACATGGCATATTTCTTTCCCTAAATAAAGGCCATTTCTTTGATCCACAAAATCTAAATTAGTCTTTCCTTCTGCTTTTTTAACTGTGGCATCTAAACCAAAACAAAGATTCATATTATGTCAAATGAAAGATCAGATACGCTTGTTGCTTCTCCTGTCCAACAATGAAGCAGAGTCGTGACAAGGTGGTTCCAACGAGGGATGTGAAGAATGAAGAAAAAGACCAATTTCATTGTTCTGTTTTGATGATGGAGGCCTTTACATGATTATTCACTGGTTCAAACACAGTGATTCTGAAGGCCTGTCAAGGTCTGTGATTCACTTTCCCTGGTTGTAAACTGGCCCTGCAGCAAACATGCAGAAATGACTTGCAAGCAGAACATACACAGCATAAATATACATGACAATCTAGTTTCTTCTTCAATAACTGGCTTTAACATTTTAAAGATAAAGAGTTTTACAGGATTATTGCATTCTCATACATACATCTGCGTGCATGTTGACGACCAGTGAAAAAATAAAAAGACACCCTCACAAGTACACATGCTCATGAAAAAAGTTACACATTACACCTTTTCATGGAGTTTTTACAGGCCGATGAGGAAAAAAAAAAAAGAAGCCATGTACAAGAAAAAAAGATGGAAACTTAATGAACATCACATTTCCAATTTTATACTGAAATTATTAAAGAAAAACAACTGAAAGGTCACTTCTCCTGGCAAATCATCGCAGAGAAACACTCTTGCAACAAACAGATCCATTCACTAAAAGAAAGACCGTAAAGATAAATGCCTGAACCTGCGCAGAATATGTAACTGATATATCACGATGTCGTTGCAGTGGCTGGGTAAGTGTTTTCTGGGGCAAATGAGTGCAGTTTGTGTTGGCTCGCTGGATGGCAGTGCAGTCAAACACCATAACACCGCCCTGCGCCTGATAGCCCTGACGCAGTCGTTTTGTCTCACCGTTTACCGTCACAGAAAATTCAGGTAAGGGATTTACTAAACAAAATAGTGTCTGAAAATGAGACGGCGGGAAAGAAAAAGGGAGTGAAAGAAACATTACGAGACCTCTCCCTGTGTTTACCTTTGCAATTTTGCCCAATTTGTCTAAATTGCTTAGCTGACCTCCTCGAGAAAAAAAAAAAAAAAACATATGCTTAATGTCAAAAAGCAGCGAAATATGACTGATCACCTTCATTTTGTCCATTTGGCTCCTCGGCGCAAGACTCTAAATTGTGTATTCTTTCCATGGCGCCAAACCACACGCCCTGCATTTAATTAATTTCCTCTTTTTTATATGGCTGAAACTTTTTTTTATATTTCCAGGTAAGGCAGACCTCTCCAGCTCTTGAAGAAGCCAGTCCATTTGGACTTTAGGTTAATCATCATTCACAGTCAAACATAGTTTCTTCGTCTTGGTTTTTACATGTCCTACCGAGATCTTTTGAGTATTGAAAAATGGAAACAAAATGAATTTGTCAAGATGAAATTGTTAGAAGATGAAATTGCTGCCATCAGAGCCAATCGTAGAGTAATGTTAGCAAGCGTCTCTCGTGGCAGGGTAATGACCAAAATGGCTTTTATACCTCATTCGAAGAGGGCAAAGATCTAGCCCAATTTCCCTGTTGATTTGGCTCCCCATGGATCATTGCTGAGTAGGCTAACAAGGAAAATATAGGTAGGATAGAGGGAAAAATGCCAGCTCTATCAGGGACCGGAGGGTTTTTCCAAAAGGTAGCATTCAAGTTTGAAGTGTACAAGTCACAGATACAATCTTAATGTAATTTGCTCATTTGGAAAACCAATTATAACACAAATGACCGAGTCACGTTAAATTTTTTCAGAGATGAGAACTGGCCCTGAGCGAAACTCCCGAACATGAACTCCTGTTAACGCAGCATGTCAGCTTCAGCTTTTAACGCACATGGTAGAAACCACAGAACCTGTCTCCTTTTCCCTTCCTTCTAGCCAAAAGGTAGACCCGTGTTTTCTTTCTGGACTTCATATTTAATACAGCTCGGTGCTTGTTTACCAAAAGCGCCCCCCCACCCCCCAACATTCACGTTAGTGAGCCATCAATCCATCATCTCCACGGTGGGTAACTGGACCAGGCCTGTTTCCACTGGGGGGTGAGCTCGTTGGAGGAGGGACCTGGGTGGGCATGAAGCGGAGGGGGTGGGGCTCAGGGTAGATCTGTCTTGTCAGTAGAGTTGGGGACTGAGCTTGTTGTTGTGATGGAAATCATGCAAAAACAACATTGTTTATGTGTAAAGATGACCAGCTATGCTGATTTGATCAAGTTTAAGTCAAACATTGAACTAAACATGCGATAATCCAACACATAAGTAGCTTCGCATTCTGAGCAACTTAGAGTGTGTGCTTAATTAAAATCTACTAATGTGACAGAAAGATCAATGAAACCGTCATTTGAAACTGTTCAATTTGTAGCTGCTTCAACTATTGTTTCTATAATTTTGGCCTGTTTTCATTTTGCTTTAGCCGTCTCAACCATGTTGACTAATGAAATCAATGTGGCATTTAAAAAAAACAAAAAAAAAAAAAAAGTTTTCTCATTTGGAGCAGTTTTTACTTTTTTTTTTAAAACCATTTCACTCCACCTAACAAATAAACATTGTTGCATCGTTGGTAGCAACAATTATTGTTTCATTTTGAATGTATTTTGCATTTTGACTTGTCTTTATTGTGATTTAATCATGGTTAGATTGCCAAGAAATGGATTTGTAAAGTCAACTTATTTAAGTTTTATGCAGGTGACACATAGTGTCACACAACGTGTCTTTGATCCAAGTGCAACATTTGTCACATTAAAGCGTGTGGTACAGTGTCAGTCCTTTTCATGGCAAAAAATCAAAATAAGGCCCGGTTTACGCGCCAACGTTTCATATGACAATGTAATGGAACCACACACACGTGTGAAGGGAGTCATGCCACTCTGGAGGGCCGCCATTGTTATTGTCCATCTACTTGCACATGTGCAGAAGAATTATTTACCACGGCTGTGGCGCGCATGCACATTGACAGAGTTTTTTAAAAGTTGCGTCCCCTACCCTATTTCCATTGAGACAGTGTTTTCAAAATGATCCAACTTGGAAGACATTTTTAAAAAGCAGCATGTTGCCATGTAAACAATTGCCCAAAATATGGTGGCAATGAATTTCTGCAGACAAGTCAGCAGGAAATAATTCATATTATCAATTCATCATATGTAACATAGAAATCTGAATCAGTCAGCAGATTCTTTAACAAAAGGATCAGAATCGTCTTGTGTTGGAGTGTGTCAGTGTATCGACACGAGGCAGAAACAAACTGGGCGCCACACGCTGGGGAACATGTGATCTCCGCCACAGCTGTGCCTCCTGCCCCTTATTATTCCAGCGACCCAACCTGAAATAGCACCGCCGTGGCAGTTCATTTATTATAGTCAAGCCTCCCGTGTCAGTCCCTGCGTGAACGTCTCTCTCACACACACACACACACACACACACACACAGGGGGAGGTGTTTCCCACCCCTTTAAATACACGCGTCAGGATTCCCTATTCTATTTTAGGCTTCTCTCCGGCCTCTGGGTCTGAACTCCTGCTTTCAGGCTTTTTTGTTTTGCCGCACCGCCTCACAGATCTCACACCGCTGTCACAGTTGGACCTACCTTCAGGCTTTTTCAAAGTGTTACGTCTGAAACAATATCTCCGTCAGTAACGAACGAATCCTTCTCCAAGTATTTATTTTTGTTTACTTCAGTTTTAATACACGTGTACAAAAGTAGGAACGGAAAAGTGAAAAAAAATTTTTTTTGATTAACTGCACTTAAGTACAATACCAGATATCTGTATTTGAGGTTTTAGTTTTTAAACATTTTTTTTTTCAAATTTACTCCCTTTGTGTGATTAAAAACAGCTCACATTCTCATACAAATGTGAACTTTCATCTTCTTAAACGGCTGGATTCTTGCAGCAGTGACATGAATAGACGTGTTCCACTATAAAACATACACAATATCAAACGGCCTAAGGGACCTTGAAAGTTTACGTCACTGCTCTCTGCATGGGTGGTTGTGTTCCATAAACACAGCAGTGACAAGTGGCCAGGCATGTGAACTACAGCATCCTCAGTGTTTCCTTGGGCTTTCTTTGTATGTAATCTTTTCCAAGATGTTGACATCTAAACATGAAACTATTTCTGAAAAAATACACACACAAAAAAAAGAAAAAAACAACTATGTTGCTTTCAATTGATCAGTGTCATTCATTAGAACTTGTAACTTAAATTGTGTAACTATGGCGCAACTGGACAAGATGTCAGACAGTCAGGAACAGGTGAAACACATCACAGCAGGGAGCAGCAATCAGACACGAGGAGACTTAAATGAGAGACGGCGTCAAAAAAGTAAAAAAAAAACAAACAATCTGCTTCTGATTGCAAACAGGAGTCAAAATAATTACGAGCCTTTTAAGTCCAGAATGACAAATATGCCAAGATGGTGGAAATATAGTTCAGAATTTAAGCGTTGTTGAGATGCATTAAACTGAGCAAGAGCACATATATTTAACAATTCAAGTTTGAAAAAAATATCTTCAAATTCTAAAAACATGTATTCCATCATATGCAAAAATTTTATTTTTTATTTGGCTTAAATGTGTTTAAAAAATTTATAAAAATCATGGAGTCCTTTGCAACATTTTTCTCGGCACTGTGGGAATTTGATTTGATAATAAGCCTATTACTCTTAAATTCACATTGACACGTGCTCCCACTGGCCCGAAGCGATGCTTCAAAAAGCAAAAGGCAAAACACGTCGCACCCACCAAGAAGATTAGCATGAGTATCCATCCATTCATCTTGTAGACCCCGTTATTAACCTCATATGAATGTTTTTGGACTGTGGGAAAAAAAAAAAAAAACACAATACCTAAAGAAAACCTGTGCACACAAGGGGTTATTATGCAAACTCCACAGAGAAAGGAGTATTTCAACCCAGATCCTCTTGTTGTGAGGCGAGAGCGCTAACCACTGTGACACCGTGCGCCCATAGCTTTAGTATATGATGATTACATCCTTGACCTTTATCAGTTTACAACAACAATTTTGGAATAAGGAATCGGGAAATTACCATGAGACTTGGCCGATTAATGTTTAAACGTATCAACCAGAAGGTGCCATTATCTGCAAATTTACCATAAAAAAATCAATCGTGTGTTTTATGATTAAGATCAATTGATAATTATTAGTCTGAAACGAGAAGAAGAAAGCCACTAAATTATGCGATAGAGGGTTAAATGTTTGGTAATCCTGCCAAGGGGTTTGTGTTTTCCGCGAGGAGACGACGGCTATTACGCCAGCAGCCACCCCCTCTGTGGCTCTCTCTCTGGGAGTCCCTGCTGGCTCGTGCTCTAAGCGCTCCACCGGTTTGTTTAATGAAGTGCCAGAGTGCAGCGGGTCATGCTTCCCCTCAGCACAGATACACAGCGACACGCGGGACATGCTTGGGTTCATCTCAGGAAGGCCTGGACTGTGTGGAACCTGTGCGGCCATAACAAGCCTGGCTCCC
>OMNM01031976.1:10904-21163 GCA_900302745.1 Parablennius parvicornis
AACTTTTTGTTGCCTTTTTTTTTTTTTTTTTTTTTTTTTTACAGCTGATCCTATTCCAATGTAGCAACTTAGTGTTGTGGATTACTTTCTCGGCGTGACTTGTAATAATCTTTCATTTCTAAATTTAATTTTTCCTGTTGCGGTTCGATATCTTTGGCAACAAAACCTTGTGGCGAGTATGGTCTCATCCCATTTTTTTTTTTTTTTTTCCCCGCTCTTGTTCTTCCTTGTGTACTCCATTTCACCCCCCCCACCCTTCATCCCTCTACAAATATGAGCTTGGAGCGCAACTGAACAGTCTTAATTAAAAGGCTTGTTTGCACAAAGGCTAAAAGTCCTGATAACATGATGTTTTCCATCCGTCTAAAATTAATGCTGCTCAGTGTGATAACTCAGCTCAGACTCAAATTAAAAATTGTAATGGAAGATATAAAAGACAGAAGAATGAATCAAAAAGACCACTGTTCCAACCAACACAGTATTAGTGTCTGTGTATACTTTGGTGCCAGTTAATTAAATCTATTGCAACATATAGGAGTTTTCCGGCAGGATCCATGTGGATTGGGTGCCCCTTCCAGTGTGTCGGGCTCTGCTGCACCGATCCAATCTCAATTATGTGTCTCTTCTATCACAGAGAGATCATGACGACAATTTGAAGCACTTCAACCGATTCCTTTCAATGTTTCTGAGCTGCAGATCTCTGCAGGGCTGTGAGTGTTCGTTCTAGCTGCAGTTTAAATGGAGTTTCATTCCGCTGTTCTATTTCCTCAGGACCTGAACCAAGCTGAAGGTTAATGAAGAACATTATCTTTGTGTTTACCTGCCACCTTGTTCCTGCAGTGTTACGCCGGCTTCCCAGCATCGAGCTTGGAATGCAGAAGTCTCCTTACTTTGTTTGATCGAAAAGGTCGACCATTGTCTTCGGGGTGCAGCAAGTTTGTCCCAAAGTTGAACAAGTTTTAAAAAAATCCAATAAACAGTTGTTTTATCATATTTTGTGATTTTTATCCAGTTTTATGGTTTCCAGAAGAGTTTGGCATCAATGCACGTCAAAAGAGAAGAAGAGAAAGTATCTATTTGCGAGGTTGCTGGTTATTAAGTATTGTGGTTCCCTAACTGGTGTCTGCAACCCTGTTAGAGAGACAGGATGCTCTCTGCTCAAAATTAGATATCAAATAAACCAAAATAGAGACTTGGGTCTCCGTTTTGCAGTGTTTCAATGAAAATGTTTTGTTTTTGTGTTTTCGTTTCAAAACAATGTCACATTCAAACATCAACATTTTTGAAAATGTCCAAAAACGCCAAGTCCCAGGAGAATATGGACTGGGAGTCATGACACTCTGGAGGCCAACATTGTTGTTACTGTCCATCAACTGAGCATGTGCAGAACTATTTACTATGGTTTTCACAGCATTTTCAGAAAACTGTTGTCCCCTGTTTCCAAGAAAATGAAGTCAGAGCATTAAAAAAAAAAAAAAAAAAAAAAAAACCCGGGCGGTTTTATAACGTTGTATTTTCTGTGGCTTTGAGCTCTGTTATTGTGTAAATAGAACCCCAAAAACGGGACAATAGTTTTCACTTGAAAAATGGGCCTGGAATGCCAGAAAAAAAATTTCAGACTTCCAACCAGGCCCCTGGGTTGTATTCATTTCCCAATTATCGCACTGTTTAATATATAAAGTTAATACCCTAAAATAATAATCACATCAATACTACATGTCAATATATAAGACGGTTTCCATCTGTCTTCACATCAAAGCTCCGAGTTCCATCTTTTCCCTCCACATCTAATGTGACTGCTAATCCCATTAAATGTAATTTACTTCACCCCCCCTTCCCAGCCTCCTCTCTCCCTCACTCAGCCTAAAACAGATTATGAATTAAGTCACAAAGTAGCAATGATCTCCTTTGTATTCGGGAGTACATTTTCACCTGTCTTGTTCCTTTCTTTTCCACAGTGTTTCTCACTCTCTCATATCCAGCTTAAAAAAAAAATATCACAAATTTGTTGATTCTTGTCTCTGTGGCGGAGACTCTCCTGGGTATAGAGGTATCTACGTGCTGGCATGATGTCTGGAACAACAGATGGGGAATACTCTCCCAGGTGAAGGAAATATCAGAGGTCTTACGCTACAGAAAATGGAAAAAAAAAAAAAACAGACACAGAAGTGAGATATGTGAAAATCCTATTTAAGAAAAAATAACACCATGTTGACAAACTCGCTTTTAAGTATATTAAAAAAAAATGTCACAGCTTTCCTTATTCTGTGTGCCAAGGCACAAGGTTTACTATCCTAGACGCCCGTTTAAAAAAAAAAAAAATCTTTACTCCCGCAGGATTATTGGTAGGTAACTAGTCCTGTACCATTGGAAGCACATACACAAAAAGCACATCAAAACGTGCGGAAAGTGTGCTATGACTTTAGTTCGCACTTCTGCAAACCATTTCTGCCAAAATCGCATAAAAAAATGCTAAAATGTTTTCAGTGAAAACAGTTGAATTTTTGGTGAAAAACACAAACTAGGCGATGCGAATCGCCCGTGAGCAGCAGGCACATACAAAATTTTATCAGAGTTTTTTTTATAGTGTTCTCTTGTGACTGATTGTGCAGTGGTTAGCATTGTTTCTTTATTCTGTGCAGATTTTTCATGTTCTTCTTGAGCAATTTTTTTTTTTTCCCTGATAATCTACTTTCCTTTTTCTATTCAAATCCAAGCTTGCTGTTTGAAATGATCTGCAGGCATCAATATGTGATAGTAACCTTTTCACCCACAGTCATCTGGGGCTGATTCAAACCATTCTGCAACCCTAAAGTGATATAAAGCATCTGTCCATGGTAGATGTGGAATAACTAAGGGACTGCATTGTGTTGGAACATTTTAGACCAACGGAGAGGCAGACTGGAGGCCTTTCTGTCCTGTGTTTGCACGTTCTGCATGGGTTTCCTGTATTACCTCCTCTTATGGTCCAAAGACACAATTGTTATTTTGACCGTGACTTAATGTGATGTTACGGTAAATATGTTTCAAACAATGGAGCAGGGCAATTAAAACTGGACTCGGCTCATTTATAAATCCAATCAGACATGTGACAGAACGTATTCATGCTTCTCGACTGGGGGTGGGGTGAAATGAAGTTCAAACTGAGCGGGAGTTTGGTGATTTAAGCCAAGTGGAATGATTGTTGTTACCACACAGGCTGGTTCGGGTGATTTCAAACTGCTTATCTAATGGGGGTTTTCACATGATATCCAGAAAATATCCAGTGAGCAGCAGTTCTCTGGGCCAAAATGCCTCTTTGATGCCAGAGGAGAATCCACAGACTGGTTGCCGATGATAGTAACAGTAACTCTAATATACACGGGCTACGACCAAGGTGCGCAGACGTGCAACTGAACAACATGGTGAACCTTGAAGCTGATGGTCGACAGCAGCAGAAAACCAAAATAACTGTCATTCCTCTTGGCTAACAACAGGAAACGAAAGCTACAATTGTCATGGGCTGGACAGGAATGGACAACAAAAGGCCATTTCCAAGTGAACTTGGCCGGGAGCCACTGAAAGCACAACTTTTGTAAAACTGCTCCCAAGGCACACATTTTTGAAAATGCTCAGTCAGTCTCTATGGAAACAGGGGAAAATGCAACTATTCTGTAATGCTGTTACAATGCGTGCACACAAAGCCTGTAGTAAATAGATGTTGTGCACATGCTCAGAAGGTGGACAATAACAACGTTTGCCTCCAGAGTGTCATGACTGCCAGTTCATGGGTACATCCGAAAAGTCCCTCCTATCTCCTTTTCTATCGACTTTCATTTAACCCCGGAAGTGTTTTAAGCCGCGGCCATAAGTGCTGTCCGAATTGTCAGTAAGCAAAGGAAAGGATGCTCGTTGCCTCCTTTAGAGCCTCCCTTAACATAGGAACTACTGATGCACACTTTAGCAAAGAAGGCGAGCTGATGCATCCACACAATTCCTTGCAGCGACATTTAAAGGGACCCGCTCATCCCAGCGTTCAGAGAAACGTACAATGACGGAAAAAGGACACAGCTCATGTAAGTTATCAAAGTTGAACAACTTTACATAATCTAAAACCAGATCCAACTAGGAATGTTGTGGATGTTGTAAAACAAACACAGTAAAGTGGACGTGTCAGTGTTTACTGATGTGTGTATATTCTTATGATATATATTATCAGATATTATCACATAATTGACATAAAACAGAGACTCTGTCATTCAAGAAAAAGGAACAAGAAATATTTTTGGCCACATTAGGCTTTACTGAACATATTTCATTCACCGGGGAGCTTTGTGCAGTTGTACATTTGTACAGTGGCGCCGCCAGTATTGCATTTAAACACCCCCACCTCACACGGCAGCCACCGCAGCTCAGCTGCAGTCCGAAACCGTGAGCTTCTCCCGCTCATTTTGTATTGATGTTGATTTCTGAGTGAAAGCTGAGGTGTGCAGCCATTCCAAATGTGACGTTCTTTTAGCTTCACTTCAGTTCCTTGTAGCCTGGCAGCCTGTTTTCCTTTCAGTTACATTTAAACCTTGTGATTTGAGTTTAGAAGTGGTTAGAGGCAGGGGGGAAAGTGTTAGAAATGCCCTTTTTGTAGTCCATTTTTGGACACTAGTTTTTTCCCCACCACAGCAGATGTCACTAACTTGCACCACCGGCGGATTATTAGGATGTCACAAAGTGAAAGTGCTGTCCGACTGCCACACTAACGTAATAGCCTTTCACTGACTCCATTAGGAAGCCTCCTAACATCTTCCCTTAACCCCATGACGTCATCCACGGGGTTAAGTGAAAGTTGATAGAAATGGAGATAGGAGGGACTTTTCGGACGTATCCCCAATTCTCCTTGGACTTGGTTATCTTCACAATGAAAGTTAGGGTGAAGGTCATGTTGTTGTCTACGCATCTTTATTCATTAGTTTGTATTTATGTATGATTTTTACCAACTTTTCACAAAATGTATTGACCCAAATTGCATGAACTATTCAGGGATGATTTGTCATCATCCAAGGACCAATCCATTAGATTTTGGGAAACCGAACAGCTTCTGGGAAGGTAAGATATTTGCTCCATTATAGAGAAGCTGGAGCTCCGCTATGAACCCACGGTCAGGCCTAAAGCTGCGGTTAGACGTCTGCTATCCGTTAAAAAAACAGCGGACACACTGACACTGATGTAGTTAGTATGCCGGGCCCTGTCACTTGTTTTTGTAATGAAATCACACAAACTTTTATGCAGAGAACTAGTCGCTTCAAACATTAACAAAATTGAGAGTACCTGACATTCATATAGACTGATGTCGAATCGAATGCTATCAAGTGCGAAACTCAACTATTAAACTATCGATATGGATGATAAAAGTAGAATAAGGACCGCCAGTCATATCACTATGGGTATGCCATGTTTGATTACAGGCACATGAGCAGAAGGATCTACAAGGGGAGTGAGGAGAGATGAGCATGCACTGTAAGAGCATTCCGTCGCCTCCGGCCGTCTCTATGGGAATATCCCAAAACGTTCCATCTTGGGAGCCACTATTAAAACTTTGCAGATGCAGTGGATCCGCACACCGGTGTCGTGAAAATGGCCTCCTCAAAAGTGAAGAAAGTACACTGGTATTCATTGTCAGTGCATTCAAGTAACACAAACGAATAAGACTCTACCGAGGGCTCGTTCTAGTTTTGTAATTTAGAGCCAATCCAACTACGTTGTTTTTCCATAAGAATATCCATGCCAGTGTCTATAGCATATTGTTCTCTGCACATGTGTGCGGTTTTATTACATAAATAAGCAAAAGCACCCACTAGTGGCCCTACATAAAAACTACATTGTGAATCAGAAGGAAATGGATGAAAACGATTTATTGCAAGCAATTCATTATCAAATTGTTTGACTAAGTCAGTCAGACTGGCAATTTTATCCATCAACTGGAACACGGTTTTTTTTTTGTTTGTTTTTTCGGCATTCAGAGACTCTTAATTTTCACCATGTCCTTACCTGAACGTTTGTCAGACCTGGACACTGATTGACCAAATGGTGACTGTCAATTATTCTGAAATTTCTGTTGAGATTACAATTCATTCTATATGATTTGAGGTACCATCATGATAGAAAAACTGACCACCACCAAAAAAAAAAAAAAAAGTGTGGCGAGTTCTAAAGACTATATCTGACTTTTACACACACTCATTCAGTAATCGACAGAAATGTTTGTATCATATTGAAAAAAAAACAGTGTATATCTTCCCAGCCCAGACAGGTTAGTTGGTCTTTACTTTAGCGAGACATTCAAAGTGCTGAGCGCTGCAGATAAAGCATATACAAACAAATATTGGGTATTTCAAAGGATAACATTATCTGTCCAATAGCAGACTCCTCAGCTGGTTTTCCCGAGGGGAGAGAAATACGCAGCAGGATCCACCAGCTTTTTTCAACACTAACAATAAGTTATTCCCTAAGCTTGTAGGATTCTGGAATATTAATCCTCTGTGGAGTAAGCTCACAGCTTCAGTGCCCTCGCCCTAAACTGATCCCAAATCCTAAAGCCAGCAATAAACTCGGTCGTAGCATGTTTGAGTCATGTTGACATTTAGAGTTGCACATTTGGCTTTAAATCAACTTCATTTCCTATAGTGGAGAATGTCACGACATCCCACTCTGAGTGTTTTTACGTCTTAATAACTGTGACCTTTTCCTTTTGCCAATTGGACATGATGCACAGATCAATCCCTTTGTTCTGGTAAGGCCACTGATATATGGATTTTGTAGCACGGTAATGGCCAGCTGGTGTCCCCGGTCACCTCGGAGGAGTGTGTGGTGACGGCAGCCGCTGTGTGTCTTTGCTGACCTTGGATTATCAGCAATAAGCTAGGTTTCTCTGTGGATTTCTCCACCAAAGACTCATCATCGAGCACAGACCTGCCTCCCAAAGCACGACGGCTGAGATCGACCGGATAATCACAAAGCTATGGGAGTGCTACTTTAGATAATACGACTAGTAGTACTATGGCTACTATTTCTGACTTTTATTAGGATTGTGACTACTACTACTGCTATGGCTAAAACTGCATGGCTCCCAAGGTGGAACTTTTTGAGAACATTCCTCCTCCTTGAAAATGGGGAAAAACAAAACTTTTTGAAAATGTTGCTACTGCTTATGTTAACAATGGCAATAGTAAATAGTTCTTCTGCTTATATGCAAGTATATGGACAATAAGAGCAATATTTGTCCCCACAGTGTTATTACTCCCAGTTCATATTGTCTTGGGACTTAGCAGTTTTATAGTTGACAGTCATCATAATAGCATCCAAGTACTCCCATTGTCAATGCTTAGAGTGTAGTATTCAAAGCATGTATTCAATGCACGGGTAGTGTCATTACAAAAACACACAACAGCACCAACTAGTGGTCCACATGCCAACTACAGCCTTTTCAATGTTTCTGCCATTTCCGGGTGAATGAACATTGTTCTCAAAATGTTGCCGTTCTAACGGAAATACATGATGATGATGCATTTTCTCTTGAACTGTTGTGTAAGCGGGGCCTAAAATGTGTCTGTGGGAGTGAATGAGAGTAAGTGTCAAATGCACAGATTTGTACATAGATATGCATGATTAACCAAGCATATGTTATTCAAATGAATTAAATCGAATGGGGAGAAGAATATATGCCTGACACATTTGGACAAACTAAGCCAATTAATCTTTGGAAAATTATAAATGACATTAAACTACTAAATACACACATACATATTTATATAGAATATAGGAGAATATAAAATATTAACCAAAAATACAATATGTATAGTCAAGAATTTTTGTTGTTCAGTGTTTATATATAATTATTGCAATATATTTTAAAGCCACCGTAAAATTGCTATGAATATCAGAGTCAGTCCTGTACACATTTATTTACGAAATACATGCTATTGTAACTATTTTGCCATGTTTCTTTTCAAAATGTATTTGCTTGACAATTATATATGCAACCTCTACATCCATCAACTGTGATGTTCTATGGCTTGTGAGTAAAAATGTACCTTCAAGCTTTACTTCGGTGGTGTTACGTCACTTCATTTTGCAATAGATCCAAGAAACCTTCAGCACGGGGGGAAACATGGGAGTAATTCTCCTTTCCCAGAACTGTCCGGTTTAAAAAAAAAAAAAAAAAAAAAGACTTCCAGTACCGCGCTGCCTGTGTTCATTGTCTCGCGCCAACAGAGTCTTTCTTCTCCTAATTTGCAGCAAATTACACTTCACATTTCAAGAAGCCTCCAAATGATTCTGTATTTATTGTACCCATAAAGTCTTATCCTCACAAGTGCACACTTTCCACTTCTAAATGGCCTTGCAAGCTCAAAAGTAATGCTGTTTTGATCTTATAAAGGGAAAAAAGGAGAGAAAAACAGCTTTTGTCCTGGGTATTAGATTAATAGAGATCTCAGAATGTTTGTCATTGACACTCTTACTCGTCTATTTTAGTCCGTTTTAGCATAAGAAAATGAATATTAACCACATGGGGGCAAATGCTAAATCAAATTGTGGCAACAGACATATTTTTAAATTTAGGGGTTGAGAGTTGATTCCTCATTAAGAGCCAAATAAGTAAACAAAACAAGAATAAGTATAAAAACCAAAAAAAAACAAAAGAGTTTAAAAGATGCTGCTTGATTTTCACTGTGACAGGCGAGTCAAACAGCTTAAAGTTAAAAAAACCCAAACGCAACCACCCAGTGTCAACGTTGGAATCAGACGCTGCAAACTGCATTTTATTTCATTTTTATGTTCCTCCCTTTGTTTCCCGCAGACTGTTGTTGTGATTCTTTTTTAGCCTCGCCTCACCTCGCTCAAGTGTTTGTCTTCGCCGTCTTAAGTAGACTCGCAGGTCGGCATGAAGTGGATGTTTTCTTTCTCTCTCCTTCTTTCTCCGAGGGAGATTGTTTAGTCTTTGCATATTTAGGTACTTTGTTCAAACAGGGAATTGACTTTGTTGGGAGGATAGGCCAGCTACAAACAAAACAAAGCTCTGGATGCCTTTTCTGTTTACCGTGGGACTAACAGTACCGCACAGTGAGCGAACAAACTACAATCATGCACTTCGTTGGCGTGGTCCATTTAATTAGTGAGTAATTCGGTTAAAGTAGTTGTTTAAAGAAGGAAGCAGGCTTAGTGTGGGTGATGGGAAAAAAATGATTAAAGGAACGAAAGATGCTATTTTGTAGGAAATATGGGTGCACAAAGAGATATGTCATTCTAAAATTTGCACTCATTTGAAAACACATGGCCTATTTACAAGAAGGTTGTGTGACGTTACACAAACAGACACAATGTGTGTGTGTGTGCGTGTGTGTGTAACACCACATTTCAAAAGGAGATGCAAACCAGCTTATGTGACGCTGTTATTGAAGGATCATTTCTTCAACTGGCTCCCCACCACTTTTGTTTGAGAACTTTCTGAGTTGTAACCTTCTCGAGTCATCTCCTAGATTGGATTGCTGCTACTGTGGCTGTCAATGATAAAACTTCCAAATCCCAGGAGATTGTGAACTGGGAGTCATGACACTCTGGAGGCAAACATTGTTGTTATTGTCCATCTACTGAGCATGTGCAGAAGAACTATTATGGCATTTGTTGAAACCCGATGGCAGATGGGATCTGTCCTATGTGGAGTGGGTATGTTTTTCCTGAGCATAGTGTGGATGGATAGATGGATGCTCAGTTTGGAAGCCATCGGCTGTTTAGGGAACTGTTTTGATGAGAACATACTTGCATCTCAGATGATTGGATATGAACTTAATCTTCAGGGGAGAAAAAAAAGCACAGACTGAACGAACTTTATTCTAAAGGTGTTTTCTCTGCCATGGAACAGACACTGAGGTGTGTGGAAAGCAGGTCTCAGAGGACGACAGGGTCTCTGCCTGACATCTGACGCACGTATCACACATATACACACACACACACTCACACACATAAAGACACACAAATGTGTTTTAACAGACACTCTCAGTGACACCTGCACTGACTTGCAAACAAACAAATACAGAGACAGACACTGACAGGTGAGGTCATGTGTATACACACACACACACACACGCACACACACAAACACACACACACGCACACACCCTCACATCTTCAGCTCTTGAGTTGATCAGAGACTGTAAGAGTGTCACCTTGCTCCCCAGCTCAAACCCCCCTGGAGAATCGCTCTCTGTCACTGACGCCACTCTATAGAC
>OMNM01031985.1:2522-32298 GCA_900302745.1 Parablennius parvicornis
ATGGTACTGCAGCTGTCATTAACAGATACATTTCTGTCTCTGTCCAGAACTGAGATCTACCGGTACCGCTCATCACTTTGCCTACCTCCTCAACACGTCTGACTACCGGATCCTTCGCATGGATGAAGACCACGATCGCATGTACGTGGGAAGCAAGGATCACATCCTGTCCCTGGACCTCCATGACATCAACAAGGACCCACACATTGTAAGACCTTCTGTATGCTGTACTCACTCTCACGCTGACCTGGCACCTTTAAAATTGATTGTTTCAATAGAATGAAAGTGGTTCTTCAAGGGACTTGCCCCCGAAGCAAAAAGTCCTGTTCTATTGCTCCAGTGGCAGCCATTGAGCTAGTTTACACCAAGTTTTTGTTGAACTACTCATTTTCTCATTTTTCATTAAAACACCGTAACTCAGTTACAGCAGTCTCAACTGGATTCATGTCAGGCAGGGTGGATATCCCTTTTACAGTTTTAGCTCCAAAATCCAATAAATGCCATTGATGTATAATGAATTTGATCATAGCTATAAAATGTCTCTGTTCCCTTGTTCACAGATCCACTGGCCAGTGTCCGAGCGGAGAAGGATGGAGTGCCTTGTGAGTGGGAAAGACGCCAATGTAAGTATATGTACTGACAACCATTATAACCACAACGGGGTCTTTCAGCGAAGGTGATTTCCATCAGTTTGATATCCCATATGAAGGAAAATATATTGTTTTTCAAATATACCACATCATAAGTACAGAACTGGCTCTTTTGTTCCCACTGGTTTTGCTGCAGTGAACCTGTTAAAACGGTACAAGCCTACAGGTTGGGACTTGGCCCAGTAAAATGCTGGTTCCCTCCTGTCTAGCCAAGGAGACAGGAATGGATTGGAGCAAAGAAAACCCAGTTGATCTCAACATCCTTTTGTCTGCCAGAGCTGGGTGGGGAGCATAACCACTGTATAGCCGGATATATTTCCCAAAGATATTTGAAAGTACAGTATTGGTGGCATCCTTTTTAATTAGAAGTCATCAGCATTTGGTAAATACACACAAAGTACTTCAGTAAAATCAGGCTCAGAGTGACTTCAAAGGGCATGTTTGTGGAGGTTTGTTTTATTGTGGTGTGTATTCTTGCAGGAAGAGTGTGCAAACTTCATCCGCCTGATTGAACCATGGAACCGGACCCAGCTGTATGTCTGCGGGACGGGAGCATACAATCCAGTCTGTACCTTTGTCAACCGTGGCCGCAAACCTCAGGTTAGAATCAAGGACCTGGTGATTGCAAAGACGGAGAAATCGATCTGAACAGACACAAACTGTTTTATTCATGTGCATTTTGAACTGCACACCCTGCCTCTCTATTGCTTAAGTTCTTATGTTCCATCCACCTTGCACTGGGCTTACTTTATGATGATTTTCCTCCATCATTAAGCTTGCTTGTGGTTTCATGCCTCTCCATATGGCAAAGCAGCCAACTTTACCATCACACAGCTGTTATCCCCTGTGAGCTGTTAAAGCTACTCTGTTTAGTCTCCGTCTATAACTGGACCTCTTGAATATCTTAAACCAAGCCAGGCATCACTACCTTGCCGAACTCCCCTTTAACACCTCAGTCTTCTTTAAATGTCACACTTGTTTCTTAATAATAGCCAGGGGACTCTTATAAATAGCAATAAATATAAAGAAAATTTCCCACTGAACTCTCCCTTGAGACCACAGAGGACCTGCTACAGCAAGCACGGACTGCACAAGTCTTTTGTTGGATACGGTTGCCACATGACCCCTTGCTAACGAAGGGCTTCCATCCAGTCACTCGCCTATCCATCCACCCCCTTCATGCATACATCCAGGCCACCCGCCAGCCTCCACCCTATGAGATGTTGGGTAATTGGGAGTGGGAGCTCCCATTATGGGGTGCAAGTGGAATGTTCCAGTTGTAGTCCATTAATGAGGGGGCTGTTATTTTCTCCTTCACACTGAACAGACAGGTCTGATTCGTGCCCCCCTGAACACCTTCCTCGGCCAGGCTGGGGAGTTAACCATGATTGCAAAAACATGAAATGACACGCTCCACACAGAAGTGTGGATACGCATATCCTGGCATGAGAACGCAGCACGTTTGACTTAAATTTGACTAAATTTGAAAATGAACATGTTGTCTGTTGTCATTGCAGCACAGGATGTATTCCGCTTCCTCATGCACAGTCCTTGCAGTTTTTGTGAACTATGAAAGCTAAATGCTTTGCTTTGGCAGCAGCTTTTAGAAGTATGTATGTAGCATACTGTGACAGCCTTTATTGACTCAACCACAGGATGGAGAGCTATTATTGCCTTTTCCACCATCTGGTTGAATAAAACATATTTCCTGCCCAGCTTTGCACACACATATCCATATATTTTTTTGCATTTTATGCAGTTGCATTGAATTGATTTCAGTAGTTTTTGTCACCGTGTCTGGAAGTCAGTCTAGGTTCACGTAGTCTGCAGGAGTTGCAGGGAGGGCCTGGATCCTTCCTCATCAGTGGCGTAACATCCAGATTGTATTGCTGTTTCCTGTTTTAGACGTCCATGTATCTGCAGATGGCCCAGGCCAGGGGAAGGGCTAGCCGCGCCGCTGAACCCAGCGCGGTGCACGAGACACTCGGACTGAAGGTGCGATGTGGGCCCTGTCTGCACCGCAGCCCTGCATACTTGCTTGGGCTCGTGGTCACCAGCAGCACACTCCCTGTCTTTTGTGTTTGAGTACATTTTGTCACCACCATCCTAACCTGGCCTTTGTTATCTCCGTAACATTTCGACATGCATCTTTTTCAGTCCATGTGCAATGGTTGAGTTTCGTATAATTTGCAAATGCATCTGATTTTATGTAATTTTGCTCGCTCATCTTTCATTCATACCTTCTTTTGTCTCATTGTCTCAGCATATAATCGTTGTCCTTTGGTGCTTTGCATCTGTGTTAAATGCCATGTTTTGCATGAGACCTGTATTTTGAAGTAGAAATTGCTTATCAAGCAGCTAAAACATTCAGAAGGCACGCTTTGATTTAAATTGGCTTTCACTGCTGTTCAGTGCATGGCAAATTTGATTTTCCTCAGCATATTCATAGCTGTGCCCATACACAACAGCCACCTAAATCAGCCACCTTGCTTATCTGAGACCAAGCAGGCTGTCTCAACAGTCAGTTCTTCTCCCTACAGACTCTCCCACCTTCTGCAGGAATGTTGTACAGGCTCTCCCACCAGAGCGGCAATGGTAGTCAGCATCTGACCCACTCCCACAGCAGGCTCTGTTAGCCCAGAGCAAACACCAGCCATCTGTAGCCAACTAGCTATGCAACAAAGAAATAAAAGAGCCACATACTTGAACGTGTCTTCACTGTTTGTGATCTCCATGCACTTTGAAACACAGAAATGGACTTTAGACGATGGTGCTTTAGGTGAAGTGGGACACTTAAAAATATTTCTGATTCTTTTTGATTGAAATGTTGTTATTTTTCTCAAAATTCGTGTTTTATGATGGGGGTGTAAAAATACATTCAGAGCCCAGTTCCCCTCTGGTGCACATACATATTTGTGACCTTTTTTTCCCCTTGCATATCAGTCTGGCATGGATCTGAGTTAGCTGCCAGCACCCTTTTATTTGCAAGAGTGGTGATTTTAATCAAAGATGAATAGGAGACTGTAAAAGGGTATGTGTGTGATCCGATGAAGCAAGTTTGGCCCAGTGCCATAGTCTCTCTCTCCTTGCTGTAGTGGTGATGGACAGTGACAGGGATGTCTCCATCTCCGTTTCTGCCGGGAGTGAAAAATGGGGATTAGATATGCTCCTGTCTGTGAGGCGAGGTTTTGGGACATGTCATCACATGCCACTGTTTCGTTTTCCCCAGTCACATACACAAATTCCTGCCAATCACCTCTGTGCTTGCGTGCTGTAATGCCACAAGCACTGAGCATCAGTCATCCAGCCTCCATCCTAGGCATGTTTTCACTGTGCTGGATTACAGGTGTCAGCAGTTGGCCTGTAACACCCACAGACACAGAGAAGCTGCAATACTTTTGGCTGGAAGCTTGTTATATGAAAAGGTGGTCCACAATGCATTGTTTTTCTCATTCGAGTGGCATGGCGTTGGATTAGGAACGCCTCGCTTTTCCCTGCATGTATTTTTCTGTATGAACACACGCTCATTATTCTAATCCTTCATCCTCCATCAGGCCCTATAGGTCCCACAGGAGTCAGAGGCAGCACAAGTGCTGCCTCATTTTCCCTACACAAGGGAATCGCAGTGACAAGATGCAGAGTGCTGAATTTATTGCTATCTCCATATGATTTTCCCATTTCAGGAAGAAATCTTCCATTTGGAGCCGGGCAAAGTGGAATCTGGAAAGGGGAAGTGCTCCTACGATCCGAAGCTCAACAGTGTATCAGCTTTGATCAGTGAGTATCATTCAGATTTGGTCGCACAAGGGCACAGACGCAGGGACAGTCCAGACAAGCCGCTTGTTGCAACAGCATTTCTATATGGATTCCTCATCTTGTATCTAATCTTTCTTTATATGGTCTCACAAATTATATTTTTGAGCACACATTGTTGAAATTATTTATCATCAGCAGCTGATGCCTAAGAGGTCAGGTCAAGTGTCTTTTCCATTCTGTGCCCATTTCCCACAGTGAGCGGCTTAGCCTAATGAGGCTAATCATTAAATCCAAAGGAATTTTTCCTTGTTCGGGGGGAGATGGGCCCAATAATACATGCCTGTGAATTTGCCACAAGTGTATTAGAGGTTAAAGTCATAATTCTTGAGACATCCTGGAAATACTTTATATTGCTTCTATTTAAAAATGGTATCCTGTTGTGGGAAATGTTGGGATTTGTGAGTACTTGATCGTAGAGTGTAGTCAAATGTTGGATTATTGTCAAGAAGAATGGGAATGGACCAAAATAATCAGCGTGCCTTCAGCAAGTTTTAGACCACAAGAAGGCTCTTTCTGAAATCTCTTCATATCATTTTATGAAAGCACTGTCCTCTGTTCTTTGTTCAAGGTCACTTAGTCAGGTTCAGGCCACACAGTTTCCACGACTGAAAGGCGATCTTCCCTCTGTGGAGCAGGACAGCGGGTGTAAATCACTGCCACTGTTTTCCCACATTAGCACAGTGCCAGCTGACCAGTATGTGACCAGCACTGTCATCCAAGATGGATTCACCTCCCACTCCCACTCCCACCAGTTAGCATCAAACAAGGGACACTGTTGTTTGTGTTGATAAGGATTAAAAACCCTGTACCACAACAATAGATTTTACATTGACTACTGGCTGCTCAGTTCTCCAGCACATTAGACAGCCTATCATCCATGGACATTTTAATGATATACCATCAATCTCTCTATAGCTCTGCCGGGGACCATGACATTGAATATAATGGGGGTAGAACAGTGTTTCTTGTTCCCGCTGTCTCTTCACTTGAGCTCCGAGGGTCACACCTGCTCTCCAGTGGGGCCCATACAGCAGCTGGAGGACCAGCACCTTTCCTGGCTTCAGCTTAACGATGTTGTCGGGTACATTTGTCAGTCTGAACACGTGAATGTGCTTCAATCTTTATGAAGTGCGTGCAAACACTGCTGTTTGTATTTAAACATGCTTTTTACTCGATGATTTTCCTCGACAATTCCTCAATAAATTATGGATTGGTGTTGATAAAGGTGAATAAATTGCAAATTTGTCCCGATTGAAGCAATATATACAGGTGCAGTCATACTTAGAAACGTGAATACAGTTTACATTTATACATATAAGCTCAAAGCTTATTTTATTGTATCCTTTATAATTATAAAATTATTGAATTAGCTTGTAAGTCGTTCAACTTCTTTACAGACTATGGGTGAAGACAGGGTACACCTTGGACAGGTCGGAGTCCATCACAGAGCAACCACAGAAAGACAAACAGTGACACACGCTCATATAAAGTAATTTACTGCCATCAATCAATCTCCAGTTTATATTTACGGACTGTAAGGGGAGACCAGACTACCATGAGAAAAACCCTCACACAAGCAAGCTCCACACAGAAAGGCTTACAGATAATCTGTCTGTGAGATGACAGTTCTAACCACTACACTGTCATGCAGCCTAATCACAAGTAACAGTACTGCTGTTGAACTGTGAGTATGTAGAGAAAACCCACACAAGGACTATGAGATGAATGAAAAGCACACAAAAAATAATATATTTCAAAATACTTGAATCATTTATGTGATCAGATATGTTTAATATGCTTTTAAAAAATTCCTGATATTCTAATAAATATTGTGAATATAGAAATGACTGAAAAAAAGAGTTTTTAGACAGTTTTATGTTTGTGCTTTGAACCTAGATATATTCTTGTATTTATTCGTGAATTGAATGAAATGGCTTTTAATAAAAAAATTACTTTTGCGTAGTTCTAGATTCTAGAATTACAATGTGTTTTTTATTTCATTTTAAGCATTGTTAGAGGAGTTGCATCGGAGTAAGGATTTTCTGTAGTCTCTTTCTCCACTGGTTGTTTGTCTGTCATGACATGCGACAAAAAGATAACACTACCCAAACTTTTGATTGTCATCATATTTGTTGCTTTAATTCATAGTAGGAGGGAGTTCAACTTGTTCTATTATTCTTGAATTGATTGCCAAATTACTGTTGATACAGGAAAGTGATGGTGCTCCTCCTTTGTTGCCCAATACAAAATCATTATTTTACTTTATTCTGAATCTTTCTGGATACATAAGAAATCTTAACAGTCCAGATACATTGTGGCATAGCTTCTAAGGATTTAGTCACAATTGTATAATCCTTGTTATTATGACAGCACAATTGAGTCATGCTATTTTGGCTAAATATTGGAACTAGCCATAAACAATTTTAGCAAATACATTTACAAGCTGAGACATCATGCAACATAGTCTTTTTTTGTTTTGTTTTGTCAATTTCAAGGAGACCTCATCCACTTTGAAATCATCCTGCTGATGATTTCAGTTACTCATCATTCAGGCATCAGTTTTCTGCCCTCAAATAACATTTCAGTAACAGTACACCGGTCATTATACTTAATCTTTTTATGCCAGCAAATTCATGCTGTCTTGTGCTGAAGTATTATCTTTAAACCAAATGACTAAGTTGTTGTGAGGTACTACTGGACTGGACTGGACCCATAAAATAAAGTGTCACTTCTTTTTGTATTTACTCACAACCTACGTTGCAACTTTGTTGCGAACTGCTTGCTTTATTGAAATATATTAAAGATGATGACATGGTCACAGGCCGAGTTGCAGCATTGTGGAATAAAGAGCCATGAGAAGCTTCTAAATATAATTTTGGAAATAAATGTGTGTGTTAGATGCCAAGGGTGGTGCTGGAATAATGTCAGAGTCAAAGAATTTCTCCAAACTATTTTCTCTCTTTCTCAGATGGTGAACTGTATGCTGGGGTCTATGTAGACTTTATGGGAACAGACTCTGCCATTTTCCGGACTTTGGGGACAAAGACTGCCATGCGAACAGATCAGTACAACTCCAGATGGTTGAATGGTAACTATCTTATTTAGTGCATAATTTATACTTGAGGCTTCCTTTTAGTTTGCAAAGATTTTCTTGCATTTCTTAAAATTCCTCCAGATTTACAAATGTGTACAGCTGTTATCTAAAGATTCTGGTATTTGCACATGTTCAGTATCACTCAACATGTGATAAACAGGAAACGCAGAACGTTTATAAAAGATTTCAACTGGATGTTTATATAAAGTTGTCCTCTACCAAAACATCCCACCGTTTCTTCTCCACACAGATCCCACTTTCATCCACGTACACCTCATCCCAGACAGCGCAGAGAGAAATGACGACAAGCTGTACTTCTTCTTTCGGGAGAAGTCCTCTGAGATGGGTCAAACTCCTGTGACCCAGTCTCGTATCGGACGCATCTGCCTGGTGTGTACAGAGTGAGGGGTAGTGTTTGTTTTGGGGTTGTGATTGTAATGAAAAGAAAAGCAGCAGCATCAATACGAAAAGGCTGGAGCCTCCTGAGGCGAGTCGCCCACTGTGTCTGAATGTTTACGGGCTCCGGGTTAGTATTTGGCCAACGCTAACATGCTGGAATCCACATGTGTCTTTAACCCTCCTTTCTACAATGCATTTCTCTGTCTCCGAGATTGCCCTCTGACATCTGACCCTATGATCCCTCTGCCTTCTTTCCTTTGCTTGTTGTCCAAAAACACTGGAAGCATTTAATATACAAAAAAAATAAAAATAAGAGAGTAAAGCCCTTCTCAATTAAACTGCTTTCAATCTACAAATTACTGCAAATGTCAGGACTGCTAAATGAGCAGAACCAGAATAAGACCAAAAGTTTCCAGAAAGCTCTTTCTTGAGCTGATGTCTACACTGGAGTATGTTCTCCTGACAGGATTGCGTGCATGTGTGAGCATGGCAGCAGGGACAAGAGAATGAGTTTAAGTGAGAAAATGTAACGTACTTGTGCTTGTCGCCTCAGCTGTTGGGGTTGTATTTATCTGAGGGGGTATGGAGTGGGGTGTGGATGGGAGGGGTCAGGCGCTGACCCGGCACACAAACACTCATCCTCCTCTCAGTGGGCTCTACCATAACCTCTGGAGACCCGGGCCTGTCATTCTGACTCCGTGACACATCTGGATACTCTTACTGTCATTCTCTTCACCCTGAACATCACCAGAAATGCATTCACTGTTATTACACTGGAAATGATGAAAACAGTTTAATGTTGCAAAACAACATACAATCTAAGTCCGTCGTTTGAAAGGAAATACCAAAGTCACACAAATGATTTCTTATCATTCTGGAAAGATGCTATTAATGGGAAAGGGCTCTTAAGCACACTGGTTCCAGCTCTTCCTTACTGGGATGAATTCTGGCCTCACTCCACCACAGATGGAAGAGCCGAGATAGGAGGAAACTGTGTTTACCAACCCCATCCCTGCCCCCTCCTTTTGGCTTCCTGGCTTTGGGAATGAAGAAATGTGCGTGTGCGTGCCTGTGTGTGGGCGGATGGATCCACCTGGGTTTGTTTTTGAGGGGAAGGATGCAATTTATTGAGAGACTGTGTTTTTCTAATCTATCACCCTCTTCTTAAAAAAAAAAAAAAAAAAACAGAATGATGATGGAGGTCACTGCTGTCTGGTCAACAAGTGGAGCACCTTCCTGAAGGCCAGGCTCATCTGCTCGGTGCCCGGGGCCGACGGCATGGAGACACACTTTGACGAACTCCGTGAGTACAAAGTCTTTGCACCTGCATGCTGAGATCCATGCTGAGGTTGCTTCCTCTTCTGTTGATATGGTAATGTGTAGGTTACTTGGTGGGGGCGGGGTGATGTTGTATAGACTTCCTTGTCAATCAAACATGCTGCCAGCACAGAGATGCCGTTTCTGTAGGTGGTGCGTCACTGCCTTTTTTTTTTTACATCCTACACATCTTGAACTGAAAAAACCCACCATGATTATTATTAATTAAACTGCAAATTGTTGGCTCTGTCAATATGGATGTTGTTCAGTTGAGAATATTTAAAAAGTAGTTTAAAATCTGTAACTTATTCTTGAAACAAAAAGAATGGCAAAATAAAACAATAGATTCAGATGATTTTTTGATATTTACCAAAACCTTAGTTGTCCATTACATCAGTTTAGCTCCAGAGCATCAATACCTGTTGTATATTTTACATGTTGCTCATGTATTCTGCTGTAGTTTTAATTGCTAAAATGTGTATAATAGTCTTGGAGGCTTTGTGTATTTTATTGACACTTTCATAGTTTCACTATATTTTTATAGCAGCTACACGTCTATGTCATTAAGTTCAATTTTTGACATTTTGTGAATTTTAAAATATTAAAGCTTATTTAAATGAGTTTATTAAATTACTGACAAGGATTTGTAAAGCCAAATGTGTTTTACATAAAAATCCAGCTATTTCCGAATAGTTATTAGTATTACAAAGACACCCCCAAAAAAGAGCTTTTGTTACTCCTTGTGGTTAGACGGACATCACATCTCGTCTTTATGCAGTCAATTACTTTGACAGTGGCTATCGAATGACAAAGGAAATACCTGGATATATTTTAGTCATATTTGGTTTCAGGTTTCTGTCATGTATGATCATATCTGAAATATTAAGTCGAGCACAGTCTACTGCAGGATGTCTTTCTACGGCAGCATATACCAAGGGTGTGCTTGAGCAAACACACACACACACACACACAGACACACACACACACACACACACTGTCACTGACCCATATTGAAGCCCACTATCCCCTTATGGCCCATACACTATACAGTAATGTTAATGACACATAATTCCACCACTGTAGAAGTAATTTTATTTCAACATGTCTTAAACAAAAGTATTTGATTCGTGCGTGCGTGCGTGCGTGCGTGCGTGCGTGCGTGCGTGCGTGCGTGCGTGCGTGTGTGCGTGCATGCCCATTAATTTGAGCAGAGGGTCAAGGATGAAACATGCCACACACGGGGAAAAGGAAACATAAAGGAGAGAAACTGAGAATACAGAAATTTGTGTTTGTGGCTCCATAAACATCTTCCTCGGAGATAGCTAAGTCTCTGCTCTCGAGGGAGCATTTGTTCTTATCATTTGGACAAACTCCTTTTTCTCCCGCAGCTCACCTTAGAGTTTGCCGAGATTTGTAAATCATTTTTGGGCATGTAGTGATAAGTCTCCTATATCAGCATCTCTCAGCACAGGGCCTATTGTGTGCCAGATTAGCTGCTAGCACATAAAACCTACTCAGCGCCCCTCAAGCTATGTTGCCAAGTTTGCAGCACAACTGAAAGTGAGAGCTTGAAGATGGATCTAGACGTGTAGTTGCATTGAAGATGTTGGCATAACTATGTGTGTCCTTCTTTTACAATTTTTTTTTTGAGGACCGAACTCAACTGTACAAAAGTTCGCAGTGGTTTAGGTTCAGGCTATGGTCAACTTTATGGTCAGTT
The DNA here is from genome assembly GCA_900302745.1 of Parablennius parvicornis. NCBI lineage: Eukaryota > Metazoa > Chordata > Actinopteri > Blenniiformes > Blenniidae > Parablennius > Parablennius parvicornis. Next base: position 13,519 of record OMNM01031985.1, read on the forward strand.
ACTTTTGACATACTGTAGCATTAGCCTTTGTGTGTTGATTTTCAATGTTCTACGTCCATGGCATTACTTCACATTTGATACTTAAACATGCCTCTTGTGTGTTTTTGTGTGTGTTTGTTCGTGAGTTTGTGCGCAAACACGTTATCCTTCGACCTGCAGTCAAAGCTGTGAAATTGTTCAGGTCAGAGCTATTTATTGGGCCGCTGCATGTGTGTGTGTGTCTGTGTGCCCTCTGCACATCGTTCCATAGCTAAATGTTATTGCGCGAGTCAGAGATTACACTCTTTATATCCCTATTACCAGCTGCTCTCTCTCTCTCTCTCTCTCGCTCTCTTTCTCTCTGCTTCCTTCTCTACCTCATATTCATTTTCATCTCTCCATCCACCGTCTGCTTTCATATGCCTTCTCCTTTCACAACATATCGCTCTCCCCTTTTTAATTCTCTGCTTCTCTTGGGAAGCACTAGAGCCAGCGAAGGGCTTAAACATCAGGGTAAACGGGGGTGATATTGCATTTTGACATGCCACATATTATTTCCCCTTCAATTTCGCTGCTCGGCGAGAAATGTGGGACTTTCTTTCTCCCCTGCATCTCCTCTTCTCACAGTTTCCCCATATCTTCCTGTCATAATGTGTTGCAGGTGGGAGTGCACAGTGGCTGGACATATTGCACTATGCCTTCCAATTCCCTCAATTTTTATTCATTTATTGGCTGTCCTCTTTACAACAAATATCAACTGCAACAGCAATATGGGATAGGAGAGGAAAAGTAGGGGACAAGGAGACAGTGAGAGATTATTCATGACAAACTGATGTTGCACTGCATGGCCAGTGAGTAAAAGGGTCAAGCAATCTCATTTTCCAAGTTAAACTTGAGCTTGCTCCTGCATTGGCCTCAGCTTCAAAGGAATTTACTCGCTATTGATCATTTAGTTTTCCACCAGGCCGGGAAGCAAATCTACACTCTGCAATTATAGCTGAGTTTCAAAGACAGACTGACTCTAGATTTGAAGAAACAGTTGCTGCAGTTTGGGTTATTTGTGGCAATTTTTAATGACATTTATTTTATACACAAAATAAAACATCATGAACATAAAGCTTTTGTAATTTGCCAGAATAAAAGCAGAGGAAAGTTCCAGTAAAGCGGGAAAAAAAAACCCTGACATTAATTAGCAACAAATATTGAGTTTTTGCAAATTATGACAAATTGATGCATTATACTCCTAAACACTCCCGCAATATCAAAAACTTGTCATTGAAGTCCACTATTTCAGCTCTCGACACGGTTCAACACTCCAGGAAACCTAATAAACTCATTGAATTCCCTCCCAGATTATACATTGAGAAAGTAAGATGGGGCCAAATTTGAAGTGCGTGTCCAGTTGGCGTCCTCGTACGTTAATTTGCTCAAAGAACATTACCATAAATTTGAAATATTCACTGAGTGTATGCATGCTGGGCAGCACTGTTTGTCTCTTCACCAAAAACTGTGTTGGCATTTAAACAACAGGAACACAAGCTGTTTGTTTGTTTGTTGTTTAATGATGCCCCACAGTTAGCTCCCAGGTGATCACAAATGTAAATACATTGATTTCTGGCAAACACTCTGAATACACTGAGACCATGCCACAACAGTTTACTAATGCAAAAAAAAACAAAAAAAACGTGCTTTGAAAATAACACCAGCAAGATTCATGGGAGTTGTCTTTATTTGATGCTGATGTACAGTATGTGATAGTGGCACCGTTTCAAATTACCATATAGAAGTTAATTTCCCATTTGAATTAAAAATGTAATTTTCTGGTGGAGTTAACTGTGAAATGATGGTTGAACTTCAGATATTTGATAGCGAACAACTTTGACGGTGAACATTTGACTGCGTCGGCCTGCCAGCTTGCCGTAGTCTCCCTGCTGTTCCATCTACCTGCCTCCCCTGACTGTCTGACAGCCAGATGTTTGGGCTGTGAGGTGAGGAGGTGACTCCACTGGGAGTCCTCTCCCCAGTAATTGGCTGTCACACACAGCTTCCCAAAGTTGGCAAATCGGATTTCTTGGCATCCGTGAGCGTGAGGGGGTGGGTTGGGTGGTGGGGGGCAAGGCCAGGGATAATATGGCAGGGTGAAGGCTTTAACTGCAGGTGTAAGTGTGTGCGCTTAACCTCTTACTAGCACTCTCTGTCCTCTTCTCACTTATCTACCTCTTCACCTGTCTTTCTCTCACTCTTACTCTCTAACCTTCTTACTGATCCGGTGCTCCGCCACTGTCCTGCTGTGTACACACCGTGTTATCACATCTGACTTTATTTCTTCGAGTGGTCGCTTGAAAGTTGCTGACTACATGCTTCACGAGATACTGCCCGCTTCTTCTTTGGTCTTTTTGTCAGTCTTTTCAAATAGCTTTTTACTGTATGTCTAATCAAACATCGAAAAACTTAGCAATGAAAGTGAGCCTTGTTTGCTAAAAACACTGTGTTTGTAAAACTAGAGTAAAAGCACAAACAGAAAGCAATGTGGAGAGCGTGAACTTGTGTCATATTGAAGCCCAACCTGGGACGTCTGATCAAAGTGAATTTGTCTGACCTAATACAACAGAAAAACATTTAGAACAACTTCCTGAACTTCCTGTTGTTTTTCCTCAAACACACAAAGCCTTGCGAAGTATACAGAAGTTTGCTTTAGCCACACACGTCTGTCTTCATCCCTACTGAGATGGAAAAGAATATTATGAGACATCTAGTGATATTTTCTTATGCAGTCAATTCTTATTAAGCAGGCCCCAGACTCCAGACCACCAGGGGGAAAAATATCAATGGCTGAGACAGTTAACATCAGGGATAGATGGTTTTAAAATCTGTTGTTGTCAGGCTGACATTGCAAAAAAAAAACAACGGGGGAAAAAAACTCAACAAAAGTAATTAATAACAGTCTAATGAAGGCATTTGTGATCGTTTCAAAACATGTCCACACTTATTTGTTGGGACAGTAATTCTGTGTGCCTGCCTCTTTAAGGAGGGCCAATAGTCAGCAACAAGCAGCAGGGACACAAAATTTCATCTGAAATTTTCCAGTTAAGATGACAGTCAATTTCTATTTTACTAATACCTGACATATCTGTGTTAAGAGTGTAACTAAATATAACACAGAAAGTGAGGGCTAGATTATTTTTCTGTTATTCTTCTGGCCGATCTCAAACAGATGAAAACCTGTATTGTCCACTGTTGTAAAGAACATGCATTTATAAGATGAACAGCAGAAACCGAGTGAGTGTGCATTGTATAACTGTTTTTTTATTTATTTATTAATTTTTTTTGTAATCTATTCAGTTAATGCCAAACATCTCATTCTACTATTGACTGCGACCTCAAGCAAATGTGATAAACGCTGGATGAAGAATGGCAGGCTGCCCCCACAGCAGTGTGTGAGCAGGCTGGTGACCAGCATGAGGAGGAGGTACCAGGTTGGAGCATGTGTTCTTCCACATGCTCCAGAGGGTCTACTCGTATTTCTTCAGACAAAAGCCATCAAACAAGAATCCATGACATGATAAGTCATTTGGCCTTGGCAGGAAAAAAAATTTGACAATTTATTTTGCGCATAGCATCTTTTCACTCAACTCCACTGCTCACCCAAATAATGTGAAAAGAAGCATTTTTAAATTAAAGAAATAGTCTGATATAGTCACACATTTCACTAGAGGCAATAATGTCTGAGGTAAGAGAGTGTTGGGCTTTATAATTTATGTTCATTGAATAATCTAGTATGACCATTTGTCCCAGAGTGGAACTTTTTTGGTAAATTATTTCTGAAATTGACTAAGATTTCAATAGTGGAATAACGAGGAAAAAAAATTTTAAAAAGACAATTCATGAATGAATTAATTTTAAGTGTATTAAAGCCAATATTGTATCAAAATAATAGTTGGGCAAAATGCTGTTACACTGGGTGATAATTACATAATTAAAGTAATATTGGAAGAAAAGAAAAAAACATTTGAAAATGCAAAAGCTGTAGCCAAATTTTGAGCAGCTTGTTTATCAAAAATAGTAGAGTTGTCATATTTATTTGAACATCTTCTGTGTAACAATTTGTCAATGATGGAAGTATAGTTTTGTATTTTATTAAATTATCGTCTTGTTATTACTTAATCAGCAGTTATTATGTTATCAGCCATTATTATATTAGTGGTTGCAACATGGTTGTTTAAACCCAACATGTGCAGAGGTCAATAAAAGAAGTCCCATACTTTTACCAAAACCTTGGTAAAAATTTAGCTTTGTCAACCAATTTGATGGTAAATTATCTTTCTTATGCAATCTTCTTATATATTAAAAATAAACAAAGAAATCAACAGTGACCGATATGAATGTTCAAAAGAAAATAGCTGAGTTAATTGAGGATGACCAATGCTGCCTGGAGATATACCCTGCATTTAACTTTTTATTCATGACGAAACTGAAACACCCTCCTGGATATTATGTGATTCCAAACTTTTAAAACAAACTTTTTTTTTCCTCTCCTGCTGATTATAAACACAAATGTTTACCCCCATCAAATCGAGAGGCGATTACGTCTTACAATTGTATTCCTCCTGGTAGCGTCATGGTGCCATAGAGATCCTTTGCAGATCCAAAAGAGTCCTGGGACTTTCATAGACAACAAGATGCCAGCTGCCGTTAGTTTTGATTGGATTTCATGCAGCTCTGCTTATTCTGTTGTGTTGAATTTTCTCAGAAAATGCTTTCTCTTTTGCCATACCTTGGTGTCCAGACAGGATAAGAGCTAAATCTTTTTTTTTTTTTTTTTTTCACCCACACAGCTCACATGGCCATAGCAGCAGACTATCTGCTGCTTCAGGGCAGCAGAAATAAGGCTTCATGGCCAGAGACCAAAGATGATTAATGGCTCTGTGTCAATGAGATAGAGTGGCACAAATCTTAATTGTGAAATGTTCTTCTGTAGCTTTCTGAAACATTTTATCTGCGTACTTGGCAAAGGATACCACAAAATTACTTATATAGAAGGAAAATAATAAAAGAGAATAGAAAAGATCAAAATTTGTAGAAAACTGTCATTGTTCCACACATTAACAGTATACTGTACCCTAAACAAAATAACAAAATATTCACTCAAAGTACAAATATTCATATGATAAACATTTAAATATCCATGTTCCATGAAAGTCTATAAAGATATTAGTGAAAATAAGAACTTCATACATTCTTGCTGAGGACAGATTTATTGTTTTAAATATCTTGTTTGTTTGACTGAAGAATGTCAGAACAAACAGATCAAAAACCTCAGCTTGTAAATAAATCCGTCTGTTTCAGATAGAATGATCTGGCAGCCTTCCCAACCTATTCTCTGTGGAGGAGCTTCAGATTTTACATCTTGATAAGTTCAGGTGTTTTTTGGCAAAGGTTACTGAAAGCCCATCTGGAAATATGGATGTATCACGCTGCTGTTGGTTTAAGAGAGAGAGAGAGAGAGAGAGAGAGAGAGAGAGAGAGAGAGAGAGAGAGAGGTTTTAAGTGATCAAGTACAGTTAGTGTTTCCTCTATTAAATGTGTTCATTTCTCAGGTAAATTGAAACTTAGAGCATTATTAAACTGGTTTCACACACACACTTAAATTCAACTCACAATGTCTGCTTTTATATTTTCAGTTTATATAATTGAAACTGTGTCTAAATTGTTACATTACTTTTTTCCTTTTTTTTTTTTTGTATTTAGCAGCATGTCTTTTGTCTCGTGAGCTGTTTGGGATCTTAACGCCACAGCGAGAGCGCAGTCCTTTCTGTGATCGAGCAAAGACTCTTTATGTGGTGAGATAAAAAGAAGAAATTTGAACTGGTTTTGATAAGACCAAAGGAGCCAGCAGTAGACCTGTCAATATGGGAATCCTTCAGCCCGAGGCTGTTCTGGAAACATGAATGCACCCAAATGCACAGTCTAGCTCAGTGTTGAGAGTGTGAGATAACCTGATGCAACTTAGCCCATAACGCTATCTGCTCTGCCCAGTGTCCAAGTGACTTGTGTTTTGATTTTTTTTTTCTCACTTTCTTTTTTCTTTTCTTAGTTTTTGTTTCTTTATTTCCTCTCTCTCCCTCTTCATATTTTAACCTTTAACTTTCTGTCTCTTCATTCTTGGCTCATTATTTTCTTCCTTACACCTGCACTTGAACAACGTTTCCATTGTGACTATTTCTTTATTTCTCAGCTTAGTTACTTCCTGACTTTAACGTTGTGTAAGGTAAAACTAACATGTCTCATGGTAATCTCAAAGCCCGTCGGTGGATAGACAGCCCAACGTTTGCAATGCGAAGAAACAACGTGAAACTCTTTTGATTTTACATTTTCTAGAAATTGTTGTATTGGTGAGCATGCAGAGCAGGTTTCCACCGTGGAAGGGGCGGAAAGCTTTGAGGAGAGAACATCAAATGATGGGGAGGCTCATGGCTGGTAGGGAGGAACAGGAATAGGACGGCAAGAGAAAAAAAAAACTATAGAATGAAAAATAAGGAAGAAACTGGATTAAGAGAATAGTAAAGGGAGAGTGGGAGCTGAAGATGCCCTGAAAAAGTAACATTTGACACGTACAGTGAATGTGTTTCACACCAAGATGTTTTTTCCTGCTTTGTTTTGCCATGAGTAGATATGATAAAAACAACAGTGTGTTGCACGCAGCATGTAGCATACAGCATGCAGCAACCAACACAAATATGCATATTTTACTCTGTAACATGTATTTTCTGAATAAATAAGTGGCTGACAGCATTGCCTGTACATCAATTCTTCAGAAATGTTCTTGGCGCTCACTTATTGATATGCAAATATGCACACAGTGGAGATTTGACTTTTATCTACACTTCCTATAAGGCAAGCATAACCGTAAAGTGCTAAATTTAAAAAAAAAAAAAAAAAACATTCACGAGTGAATAATTAATAGGATGTATGTGAAGGTGGAGGCATTTGTTTATCATAGTGTAGGTGAGTGTGAGGAGTCCTGGAGACCTCGACTGTGCTGCTAATGTGGAGCTGCGAGCTTCCAAGGCTCCAAGGAATTGTGCCACTGCCAGAGATGGATATTAACTCTTCTTTTTTCGAACCTCCCTCGGCAGATGAGCATCTTCTTCAGCGTTGTGCTGGGTGCGCAAGCCGGGTGTGGAAAGAGCTCTTCACACCCCGGGGAGAAAATGAAATACTACTGTAAAGGGGTGGGGAAAAAAAGATGAGTGTGATTTCAATCCAACGTTAGCGGTCACATAGCAGGTCCATCTTCTCTGATACAGGTTGGAATCCATATAGCTTATCTTCCACATGGTGAAGAACACATATGCCCATCTTTGTATTTTTTGGTTATTGGGAGATGAGGACATGATGAGGTTTCATAATTAAAAAAAAAAAAAAAAAAAGTATGTTTAAAAGATTAAAGCGCCTAAAGGGAATAAAGAGATTTTTGATCTACTAAATACTTCACTATCATAATATTTCAACATGAACTCATTGGCTGACAGAGAATTATTCAGTACATATTGATAGAAACAACGTAAGTTGGGGAGTTCCCACAGGAAGCTGTAGTCAGGTAGTTTTTTTACATTTCATTCCTACGAGTAAATTATATTTGCTTGAATCTTTTTGAAGTATTTCCAGTATTATATATAGGTAAATGTACCCATCTCGGGATATAGAACTTGAAAGAAATAAGATTTTTTTCATGGTTGGTACATAAAGCTTAAACCATCCTGTATTCCAAGAATATCCCTTCAATTAGTAGAAAACAGGAATCTATGAACTGAACTTTGACATGCATTTTTTTCTGAGAAATAATAAAGCCATGGCACCAAAGTGAGCCATTTAAGGGAAATGGATCTTTGTTAAAGTCCCTGTCAGATGTGAAATGGATTATTTTCAAGTGAATGAGGAATGCTAACAGTGTTGGCTTCATCACTCGCTACAACGAAGCACTGAGCTCACAGAAACATCGACTGGGGTTTGACGATAATGCAGCAGCAGCCAGTGACAGCATGAGGCTGTCTAACCAAGAAAACAACATCAGTCATCACAGCCAATGCCTAATTGTGGCGTATATTTATCTGCAAGGCCTATCTGATGAAAGAATGATGACTTTACAATGAGAGCAACAGAAGGAAATCTCATAGTCAAACCTAAACTTCCTTGATCTCACTCCTGTAAATGCAGAACTGTTTGGGGATGGCACTCATTTTAATAAATACACTCTCACATGGAAATAATGAGCCTTTTGCACAAAGGAAAACATTCTTTTTAAGGTCCATCACGTGCCATAATCACAAGTTGTGTAAAAATGTGAAATATTTCAAACGATAATGTGAAAATATTGATGGAAATTCATGCTTACTCCTCTGTGAAGGTCATGGGTCGGAGAACTACGAGTCAAGTATTATTCATGCTTGAAAATGAAGTCTCAGTCTATTGTTGAAAAAGACATCCCGTACTTCCTTTGTGTATTGTGTGGTTGTGGCTGAAAGACTGAATTAACTTTCTTTTCAAGTTAAAAATTCTGAGGAGATTTCACCTCTCTGTTGCTAATCAATTTGTGTTTTTTATTAGCCTCTACTTCAGCATAGGAAGACTCATAAATCAAAATGATCCTTTTCTTTTTTCAAATGGACACGATAGGGCTTCTTGGGATATTTAAGATCTTTTTACAAACTGATTTTAATAGCATACATCAACTTTGGTAAACACTGCAGGCTCAAGTTTGTATTGATTCAATTACATTGAGGATTTATTTTTTTACATTATTTCAGACAAATGTTGAACTGAACGCACCAGAAAATGTCAAAAAGTGTAATCCAAAGAAATGAGAAAGTATTGCTACTTTGTGCTCATATCTCTGAAATCCTTTCTTTTGTGAATAAATGTGTATTTATTAATAGGTGACCACGAGTTGGTCAATAGTAGTCGTATTAACTATTTATATGACCGCATTTCTTCGACCTGGTTACCACAGAAATCTGGTGTAGGTCACCACATGGCCGTGGGAGAACCGAGGAGAAGCTGACGTTGTTGTGATATCAACAGCCTAACATGAAAAAAAACAAAAAAAACATAGAAGCTATACTCGAAGGATAATCTGGTGTCTAATGTTAAGAAATCTACAAAAAAAAAAGCTTTAGCTGTCTCGAAAATTCACCCAAAGCAACAAACATTATGAAAATGTTATTATTTCAAATCCCATTTGAATTTTCTTCATCTAACATTTGTCTATTTTGATTCCAATAATATTGAAAAAAGACAACATGACAAATCATTATTGAAAAAGAACTGCCTCAACATGTTTCTTCCAAATTAATTTATCCAAAACAAATCTGAGAGAAGTGCTATAGGGATTTGTTGGGATTAGGGACCGATAAGAACCCACAACTGTCATTTAGCGAATGCTGAAGCTCCTCGGAGCTTCAAGTTACAACTTCAATGTGCTGTTGTCGGCAGCATGGATAAACAGAAACAAACTATTGTTTAGTTTCAGCTTGTTTGCCATGTAAATGTGTGAATTCATTCAACCAATATCTGAATCATTGACTAGTGTGAAAAGAATTTCGTACATATTTCATGGGCAAACTCCTCTACAGCAGGCGCTCTGGGCATTTCTGAAAGCGTTGTGTTCATTGCCTTCATTAGGTTAGTCCCATCGGTGTTTTTAACAGGGGAGAAAAAATAAAATCACTCTGTTGCATCACTCAAAGTACCTGCAACAGCTTACCACCCTCCAGCCATGTATGTGGCATGCCCAGAAGGCAGAAAGTAAATTATTAAAAGTTTGGCGAAAAACTCAACAATGCATCATTCCAAATAGTTGCCCATCACTCCCTCAGCTTTTGGCTTTGCGTCTTCGATCTGTCTAATGCAGCTGTCAAATGAAGGAAAGTAAAAAGAAGGATGAAACCCTTTTTGTCTGCCCGGCCAGTCTCCATCCGACAGCCTTTCTGTATTATATTACATCAGAATTCTCTGTGGGTGAAATATTCTCTGTCAATGTTCCCACAACATCAACTGAGCCATTTGCATCTTCAGATATACTAAAAATATAAGTACAATGATCATCATTATAACAGTTCTGATAAGTGAATGGAACAATCAGTTTCTTTCAAAGGCTACATTATTTCATTTCATGTTGTATGAATTTTAAGTAAATAAACAAAAAATGTTCTTGAATGTAAAAGATGGTTTGAAGCATCACCAAACTGGAAATACAAATCTCTCTAACACACTACAAAGCTGTCCGAAAATGGAGAGGGAAGTGTATGTTATTTCCTCCCTCACCTATTCTAATAAAAAAAGAAACCTCTGATTGCACCTTTAATGTTTTCTACTTTCAGTCAGACATTTTTACGGATGTTATTTTGTGCACTACTCCTGTGACTCAGTAAATAACTTATGATTTACAAACACATTCAGCACCGATGCAACTCTGAGACTTATCTAAGTGTGATAAATGTCATGGTTGCTAATAATGGGACAGGTTTTTTCCCTATTTGTTGCGATGAATAGGAGCAACTTAAACTGAGTTTTCAAATAACAAAAGACATGATTAATGAAAACAATTTATGAGGCGTTAGATTTATTTATTTTTTTTAAAGATGTGTCCTTTTTTTTTTGCTGAAAATTAAACACTGGTGAAGGTACACTCTGCCTCCAGACATGTTGTACTCCACACATCAGGGAGTAGGTTCAGAGGAGGGTTTTGTTGTTGTAATGAGAATGATCGTACTCGTGGCAGAGTCTGAGCATCAAAGAAATTAACATTGGCGAGACCGATGGATTGAATGATATAAAAAGGGACACCCGGGATGATAGGGAGGTATATTGAGAAGTTGATGGATGAAGTGTTGACCTTTGTGAATGTCAGTAACAATGGGCATGTGATCCCAGCTCCCATCACTGCCTGTCATTATATGGACGTTACCTTTTAAAAAAACTACCTGGAAGGTGTTTACAAAAGGTGCAGAAGAAGTGGAATAATGCCGCTGCAATTACAGACAGTCACAATGTCAAGCAAAGTACATTACATGTATGGTGCCACTAAGTGGTTTCATTTTTATTTCAAAACTTAGATTTTAATGTACTGACCTTTATGTAGCTTTGCTAAAAAGCCATAACAACTTATTTTTCAATATGAATGTATAATGTAGCATACTGCATGATGCACAGCCTCCTCTATACAATGATGCACGCTGTAATATGAGATTTAAGAGAATGTGGATTTAGATGCTCGATCCAGTCAATAAATTAGTAGTAAACCTGTCTCCCTAATGTGTTTTGTTCGGATTCTCTTTCTTTTTTTCTTTTATCCGTTGTGTCTGACTCACTGTCTGCTGAATTAACAATGAAATAAATATAAAGAGTAAATCTGAGAGAGTATATATTTCCCCTGATAAAAGGTTTATTGAATTTTTTTTTTAAGTATGCATTGTCATAGCTTTTTATAAATGATACATAAAGGGTGCTTTTATGTTAATTCCATTGAGTTGAGCGGTTTTAAGAATATGTATGCTTTTACTTTCCCAGTAATGGTCCTACAGCAATAGTCTTCATTGGGAGAGGAGAAGAGAGAGCAGGCATTTCAATAGTGAAAAATGTCCCATAAATGGATATCTATTGTGTGCAGTGAAACATTTATTTGCCTAAAAGACCTGGCCTATTCTCTGCTGTAGCATTTCCATATCAAATGAAGACATTAGACTGAATGTAGCTCACAGGGTCTGCACATAAGGTCGTACAAATTAAACACTCAAAGCCAAATATGCATTGCAAAGTATTTCTGAATGGGTGTCGGTGTTGCAGGAAATTTCAGTAAATAAGCTTTCCATTTGTTGCAGGGAAAAAAAAAAAGAAGAAAATACAGGCCTTTGGTCCTACTGTTTCTCACCTGGTGATAAGCCTGTTATCTGTGCCTCCCTGCTCTGCCACTGGCCCAGACTCTTCAATACCTTGCCTGGCCAATTAGACAGGCAGCCACCTCAGAGTTAGCCAGGCACTCAGAGAGTCACGCTGAGGGGACATGGTGACTGTCACTTCAAATCATGAAGTGAATAGAAAAATGCTATTCCTTTTGTAGTGGAAGCCTTGGGTAAGAAATGATGAATCATTCCCGTACTGCTTTCAAAATTCTTTAGCAATTTCCAGTAGGGCAAATTCACTGAGCTAATGTTCAAAGGCGACTGATGTGACCACAAACTTGTGGCACCTACTCATTTCTCATCCACTTCAGAAGGCTACATTTGAAATATGGGAACGAGCCACGTAGGTGGTATGTTGTTATTGCTTTGAATTAATTCTTTAAAAGACAGAGACATCTTGATGAAGCCGGGTAAGACTTCAGATTACTTCCATTCAATTCTTATTTATATTTAACCTTTTCTTTCTTCATCATTGCTGAATATATAAAGAGGGATGATTTAGTCAATTAATCATTAATGCTTCTCAACAAGAAAATGATACTTTAAGATATTTATATATTTTTTTTTATCTTAGGTTAGAATATAAGATATATCTATACTTTATCAGACAAGTAAATATGTGTTAACTTTATGTTTCTTTAAAACAGATAGATGGCTGAACAGACCAGTAATGTATAAGATTTAACAGCAGTAGAGTGAAAGGTTTTGAAGATATCCAGAAAGCATTCTTTCTGTTAGAGAAATCTTGTTTTGTCTCATGAAGAATGATGTTTAATTTGCAGTCTGTGTTCAAGGATGACCCGTGTCATCACTGTTGTAGCCTCTGTGCTGCTTTTGGGGGCTGTCACTGTGGACTCAAAACAATCTAGCCTTTAAGAAGGCGCTGTCTGACTTCATAGTTTGTCAAACGCCTGGACAATCATGCAAAGGTTGTACTGTGACATTGTCTCTTCGAGCGAGAATAATGTCATAAAATTGTCTTAAACTTAAATAGCTCTCAGTCTGATTCCTGTGTGTCTCCTTGAGGTTTTTACCAGGACATTTTCCAGACAGTTTCCGAATTAGAATTTTTCTGAACTATAAGTTCTGAAATACTTAATTTTAGTTTGAGAAACAGTTAAATGGATAGAACGTCTTTATTTACTTCTGTCTTGGTTGTAAAGTGGATAATAGTGTAAGAGTGGCACTGCTAGTCTGCATGAATGATACTATTTTCTACATGTTGACCAACATTAATGAATAAACAAACAGGAATTTGGCCATAAAAAAATCCTTTGACTGAATGATCTGATGTTTTTGTCTTAGATCCTGTATAAAAGACTGAATTTCTTTGTCTCTCTCCATACTGACCGGAGCAAAGAGCGGCTTTGTTTCTCTACCGGGGCCAAATATGTTAACAAGGCATGGGACTCCAACACTCTGGGACCTTCTCCAAACTGCTCTTGGTATGTGGCCAATGTTTGGCTGCATACGTACGGTATATGATTGTTTGGACTCGCAGGTGGCAGAGCAGAGACAGATGCTGGCCCTTAGTTTCTCTCTTGTTAAATGTGTTAAACGAATGGGTTTTTTTTTTTTTTTTTTATTCCTCCCCACTTCGCTGTCGATATTATCAAGAGAGTCTTCACTTCCTCTTCCTTTCATGTGTGGAGTTCTTTTTGTTTCTCTCTGCAGTTATTCTCTTGACATACAGACATGTGCACCTTTGTTTGTCTTGGCGGCAAATGTGTGGGCACAAACAAACAGACTTGAGTCACCTTCTCAAATCAGAGTCTTACACAGAGACTAAACAATACAGAGAAAGCAGCTTCTTTTTTATCTGGGTTCTGTCTCGATGAAATGATGGCTGACGTAAAACTGTTTTTGCAAGATGCAAATTCATCTTGATGTGTCGATTTCATCATCGCCATTGCCATTGCTAACTATATTTTTAAAAAAGAACAAAGAATAAGACTTATTTGGTTGTTAAGAGTCTAAATGGGAAGATCAAGATTTGAAAATATCGAGCTTATGCAATGCGCAATACAGTAAAGGGAACTGAAAACATAATCTAGTTCTCAAGCAATATTTCAGTCAAGCTTACAGTTATCTGTCATGGGTGAAATCACACGCACATTGAAAGTAGCAAGCCCCTCTCCTCCATTTCTCCCTGTGAAAACTCCTCGGAGTTTCTTAGTGCCTTCTTTCATTCTAACTGTAACTTTTCCCCTGAAGCGTCTCTTTTATATCCTTCAGCAAACCTCACTCGCTCCCTTGCGCCTAATTTTCTATCACACTGTAACCCAGCTTCACCTCTGCTTTACATCCCTTCACCTCTAGCTGCACAACACATTCCTGTCCCGCTGTTTTCTCCAACCTGACTTATGATGTTGTTCGAATGATGTAAGACCACTGCAGGTGTGTAACATATTGTCTTCTGGGGACTGAGAAAGATAAACAAACCAAGCCAAAGAGATTGTAGCCGTTTTGCACAGGGTCCAGTGAGTTTGTTTATCCAGGGTGGTTCAGTTTAGTAGGTCTACAATGGCTTAGTCAGACTAACCCCTCTCCAGTGCTGGCCCTCTGTTTATGGCTCCCCCGCTGCAAATGCTGACTCATGACTTCTGAATGTTTAATAGTGCTTCCCTCCCCCTCTTCTCCAGAGCATCTCCAGTTTTTTTTTCCTCCTCCTCATATCCAACTTTTTTTTTTTTCTAAATTGTGAGCACATTCATCTAAAGGAGCCTCTTTCCCTGAGAATCTATAAGGCTCACATTGGCGTAACCTCTCCTGAGGCAAAGATTGCCACCTACGACTGTTTCGCCATCAATGTCTCACCACGCGTTAAGGATGTGGGTGAGCGGTTGTCTGTGTACGGTAGGGGGAATGCAGAGATTATTCTCAAGGCATCTGCACTTCACTGAATATAATTCAGAGAAGACTGACAGGAAAGACACAAACCCAGAACATTTCATCTATTTCCATCATTGCGCCAAGGAATATCTAAAAATAAAGATATTATGACTACTTTCAATGGCTTTTATGCAATATTTGTTAATATGTTGAAAGCAATTCACATTGATTTGATCACACTATTATTCTAACTTCTCGATCTCTATAAAAAAAATACAAAAATATACATCAAACTATGATAAATAATCAATCCATCATTGTACGAACATGCCGGGGGCGTTGGCATAACATCTAATGCCGTTCTTTAATTGATTTCTCAGTAAACGGATATGCAAAGGGAAACTGCGTCTTGCAAAAAACAAACCTACTGAGAGCTGCGTAAGCATATATAGCACTCAAATTGCTGACACCGAATCTTCTCATCTCTGGAAGGACTGGGATTCAAAGGGATCGGAGGAAAAACACTGTACATGGCCTCTTCTGCCTCGAGGCATTGCTTTATTTTAGATTCCCACGCGAGCCAAGTGATTCAGATTTTGGTCAGAAGATGAGATGGAGGCAATGTCGTCTAGATGTAGATTCCACAAGAATAATGTGTGTGTTGTTGTTGTTTTTTATTAGACAATAGCCATCATAGCATATAAATTCATTCAAAAATATCAAAGTAATCACAGTTTTCAGCAACCAACCCTTCAATTTGATATTTGAACAGTTTTTTGGATTTTGTTTGTAGTTTTTAAATTGTTGCTTTTCCATTTTTTGGTGATAAGGTTCACAATGTGGTGAAGTAGTTAGCTCTCTGGCCTCGAGTGAGAATTAGTTTGCATGTTCTTGTTATACGTGTGTGGATGCCACAGTTTCCTCCCTTAGTCCAAAACCATACATTTCAGAGTATAGGGAGATGTGAATGTGAGTGCATGAGATGGTCTCTGTTTTTTTTTTAATCACTATGGCAACCAGTTCAGATTGTACAGTGTGTAGTCAGCTTCGTCTGGCTCCAGCGACTCTTGATTGGATAAAGAGGTTTATGAGATGGATGAGTGATACATGTACATATAATAATGTATTATTGAAAGGGAATGTATAGTGACATGTATTTAATAATCGTAATGGGATTACATAAGCCAGAAACTACAAAAGAGTATGAAAAAAAGAGTACACGTGTCTTTCTACTTTTTCGGGTGCACTCAAATTTGCTTGATTATTTTCTTTTTTTGCCGTATTCCTATCCTTAGTTTGTCATTTTTGTGCATATCAATCAAAATATTTTAATGGGGTTTCTTTTTGTTGTTTCGTTGTTTGGAGAAAAAAAAAAGGCATGCCAGCATAACAAACAAAAAAGATAAACTTTTACTACAAGACCCTGCTTTTTTATTTGCATTTTCATTTAAATGTTTATTTCAAATTATATAGTTTGTCTATTTATGCTAAAGCAGAACTAGACAAAATAAAATTATATAAATAGACAACATACTGCACCAAACCAGGTTTGAGAACTCGATTTACATATGTATAGAACAATGTGCAAATGAGAATTGAAGGAAAAAGTGCAGATTTGATGCATTATTAAGGCATTTTTTTATTTATTATAATTTTATATCAGTGCCTTCAGCTTAGCCAGAGAAAGATTGTAGTGTTAAAATATATGTACAGCTGTGAGGTTGCAATGACTTCAGAATGACAGACTTGCACTTGTTCAAAGTTTAGAATGTAGATATTCGCTGTTCCCTAAATGTGTGGGTCCAACAGGTTTCTTGCAAGCCTTGCGGGACACATCAGAGAAGCTGAGAAAAAGATAAAGAGACTGTCCTATTCTAAAAAAAAAAAAAAAAAAAAAAAAAAAAAATAAAAAAAAAAACCACGAGCGTCCGAGTCATAATCCGACCTGGTGGTGAATGTTTCACGGCCATTTCGACGCGATCCGGTGGAGAGGCGCTTATTCACACATGAGCGAGTCCACAATAAGCCACATGCAGCCCCGCACCATGAGGGGAGGACCGGATGGATGTCGGCTCCTCTCCGGCTGGCCTGTAGTGTCGAGGCGAGTGGCAGGTTTACCCACGGCGCTGTAACGCATCCACTTATTTACGCAGCGCAGGCAGCGCAACGCGAGCACAACTATCCAGAGGAAAACTGCGCGGCGGTCTTCCGTGTTCGCACGGAATCCAAACTCGGTGCACTGGCGGAGAGCGAGCGGAGGCGCACGGAGACTGATGCCGCCCGGGTCCGTGTCTATTGGTTCCCTTTCAGCTGGGGCAGCGTCAGCACACACACTCACACTCGCAGTCTCCATTTGCAACTCCATCGCCCCCCATGGGCGTGCGAGGCCGCGGGCTGTGACGCAAATGGCACTGGGTGATTTGCAAATGACATATCACCAGAAATCTGGTCCGAGTGGACGCGCGTTCCGCACAAACATCCATGTGATGAAGGCGGACGGGTGAATAAAGGCGGATGAGCGGCTCGCTCAACGGGGATGCGGTTGCATAACTCGGTGAAACTTAATCAAAAAATGTGCACGGAGCCGGCGGACGTGCGGCTTCCCGTGGCTGGTGTTCCGTGGTCGCCTCGGTGGGATTCCCGTGGCCACGGCACGCCGGTCAGCCGTCCACTTTTGACCACGGGAGGAGGCGATCCACGGGGGGAACCCGCTGGCCTCGCCATGGTGGATGTGTGGCTTGGCCAGGGCTAGGACGCATGCACGTAGCAGCCGGGGGGAAGACAGGACAGCCGGAGTGGGACTCGGCACCACATTCACAGGCCATAAAAGGGCCCGAGTGAAGACTATTGTGCTCTTTTATCCAAGAGTCCCCAACTATTTACAAAAGGTTGGCCCGGGCGCACGCAGAAAACATCGCGAGCGAAATGGTGGCGGCGGTTACAGCAGCTGCCACTGTTCTCTGCGCAAAGCAACAGCACGAGCATTGCGCAGCGCCGGACTTCCCCACTTGTGTGCAAACTGTGCGATCCGTCCAAAACACTTTCTTTTTTCTAATCATTGTTGTTTTGTTTGTTTGTTTATCTCATCCAGGCTGTCTTCTGCCCGGTAAAAGCCAGCGAACCAGAGCGCAGGGCAGCCGCCGTTTCTCATGGCACGATTTGCATCGCCCCCCATTATCCCCCCGAAAATCTCTTTTTACACGGTTATATTGTCAGACGCGGGAGGAGAGAAAAAACGCCACTATTTTCGAGCCACAAAGGGGCAGCTTAACTTGATCAAAGGAAGAGACAAGTATAAAATGCACCTTTCACGGCGTTAGGAGAGAGCGAGAGAGAGGCCCCCTTCGTAACGATTGCAGCATGGCAGGGGAGTGCGGCGTAAAGACGAGCTAACCCGAATAAAACACACACAAAGACAAGGTGCAACGCTCGCAGGAAAACCTCCATCGCCACCGTGGCGGCGACGCTAAGACATCCCCGGTCAGTCTGATGAGCCCGGGGCCGCCGAGAACCGCATCGTTATGAATGTAAAACGCTGCGTTTTGCGGCTCCGTGCCACCTTTTCCAAGAAGCAAGCTTGGCGCACAGGACCGGTGACCCTTCCATCTTTGCGCGTCCTTCTACCGAGCCAAACCCTCCACTATCGCACAATCCGACCGGCCGATGTTGAATAAAACACATCGCGGCAGCCGGCCGCGTCTTTCAGGAAGCAAATCGCGGCGTGTAGAGGCTGCTACAAGTCTCTGAAACTATTCCTCTCCCCGCCGCGGCCAGGCAGAAACAAGAGGGCGATGACGCCATTTTCTGCAAAAACAACCACGCTCGGGAAGCCAGAGCGAAGGAGGTTTTAACCCGCTCCGCAGCCCTCCAGCAAACGCAAACGCATTGAAAAACAGATCCTTACCTTGGATTTAGCCGGATCGGGGGTCCAAATAGCGTGTTTGTGGCGGGGCTGGGAGTGCGCGGCGGCCGCTCGCTCACTTGGAGTGCGGGAGCTTGTTTATCTCGC
>OMNM01031992.1:5800-24530 GCA_900302745.1 Parablennius parvicornis
GTAGAATATCATGTCTACACATAGAGCATATGATTACATGCTCTATTGAGAGACTGAGCAATGAAATTAAACACTATTTTTAAGCATTTTGTGCAACTAAGCTTCCTGTCATGTGTAATTGGAGGCATGTTTTCACACACAAATCACAAGGCAGTATTCTTTGTCTACCTGGTCTGCAGAGCTAAAATACTTGTAATGTTGAACACAAAGAAGATCACAGGCTTACACCGTCTCATATTCTACACAGGTATACGCTTGTTCCTAAATTATGAAAGACACTGACAAACACCAAATACAATGTTTCAATGTTGAGTGAAGATTTCTATTTTACCATTCTTGTGCAATATTCTCAGATTTCTTTTCTTTTTTTTTTTTTTTACAGAGTCAAAGTTCTTTGTGTCTATAGTTAATCTGTAAAGCACTTAAAGGATAAGAACTGAAAAACACATTGATGATGAAATACATCTACATATGATACACAGTTTTCTCTGGGTACTCCGGTTTCCACCGATAAAACACATGAAAAGTTGTTGAACATATGTGAGATTGTCCTCACTGTTTTTCATTCTGTGATGTGATGACCACTTGTTTAGGGTGTATTCGTCTAATGTCGACTGAGACTTGTAACAATCCATCATTTTCTGAATTTGATAAAGAGGGTAGATGGGTGGAACATAGCATGGGCCTATCATGGAACTATTGGGGTTGGGTGATTCGGTGAAGATGTAAGTAGTATTGTTTATTTATTTATTTTTTACTTCAAATATATTTGATTTGTTCAAGAGATTAAAAAACAACAGCACACAGTTGATTGTGTATGAGTGTGGTGTGCAGTGGGTGTCTAGCAGACAGAGAATTAGACAATGCAGCTTGTGACTAAGAACAGAACAAAAGAGTGCGACCACAGCAGAGCAGTGTATGTACAGCTGATTTTTAAGAGTATATAAATGCTATCAGTTGTCAAGAAACAAACCTAGTTTCTGAGTCATGCCGTTAGATAATCCTGCCTCTTTGTTAGAAATAGAGAGCAAACTGAAGCTTGGCAAACTATCAAACAGTCTTTCCCCAGAACTTGCTGCTCGGGAACCTTCTCAAATGGGGGATTTTAATCTACCCATTTGTGTATCAATCCGATCGCAGCGGGGGAACCGCTAAAATCAATCTAGCGAGAGCTTAAGTACTGGGTTTACCTTCTGCACTTATTAAAAATAACTTTAAACCCTTAAAGTCTGATTCATATAAGACTTAATTAAGAGAGACTGAAAAACATGATTGGGGATGTTACACAATCTTATGATGTGCATGTAAACCATAAACTCAAACAATGAAACCATTGTACCCGCACTTCCTTCACTAACATCCGCATTAATAAGTGAGTTGGTAGAAGTCACCCACATGTTCCTCCTCCTTTCACAGTGTTGATGGGAATGAAGCAGTCTGCATCACTCATGCTGTTTGATGTGTGGTACAAACCTCAAGATGAACTAGCCGTATTATTTGTCATCAGACAGCGTCTACTGAGAATGAAATAAGTTGTGTACATACTGCTATCTCCTGAAGACAGAATATTACTTCAAGCGGGGTCTAAACGCAAGCTACACCTCGAGAAAAGTCCTAAAACGTATGTCAGATTTATAGATGGGTTTTCCCTGTTTATTGAGGCATATCTGTCTGTGATTTGGACATTGGTTTCTGGTTCACTGTAGGGAGGAAACTTCAATTCTATTACTTATTGACCTTTTCAGACACTAATACATCTAGTGCATTCCATGATTTGGCACACTTGGGAACTTTAGATTAATTATATGTTATCCATAACAACATGTAGTCACACTTTTTTTTTTAGGATATAATTTGCTAAATCAGGGATGCAGAGTTGCCTACAAAATGTAGACCAAGCAGCCACTGAGCACATGAACATTTCCCCACGAGGCAGCACAGGAATAAAGTTATGTCGACAATCAGCTGACTTTGCTCAAAATATAATAGCCGTGTTCAAAAATGCACTTCACATAAATATCTTGTTTTGTAAGTGATTTAATCAGGGAATTTTGTGAGCTATTACCCCCGAGTTAGAAATATCTAACAACCTCGCAAAGTACTCCAGTCATGTAGGTTTTTTTAGGGATGATCCAGTGGTCTCTGCTTGTGCCCTCGAATCTATTGAAATTAGAAATGTTGTAGCAATGTAATTGTTACTAATGGCAATGAAAAATAAAACTGAGATAAAAAAAAAAGTAGGATGCTTTTGAAATGATCCCTGGCGTTTGTGGCTCAGCCTACAGACAAGGCTGGATCATGCAAGCTTTTAACAAGGGTTTAATTTGAAATGAGAGCTTTTACTCATGCACTTCGGTAAGCTGATGACGTAAATTGAATAATCCAATCACTCAATCACTCAGTAAGACACTGATATATGATTTTATTATCTGTCATACTGAACAAATGTTGGTATGGAGTGGAGGGTTGAAACATTAAATAAAAAGCCCACATTGCAGGTGCAGAGTTGCATTTTTTAGAAGTGCAACACATGGAAGATATCTGACATATCATAAAAAAGAAGTATGTATTTACAGGTTATGTAAGATTTTATGGATATCTATATCTCTGTTTTGAATTCTGCTGATACACAGATGCAGCTCGTCGACGACAGGGTTACATATTGGGCAATTTTCTGAAAGATAAAAGATCAGCCAGACACTTTCCCAGCCAATAACAGCAACCGAACCTCTGATCTCTCGACTGTATCACCATCTTAAAACATAACTCATGCAGTCAGATAACAAAGTGCTGTAAAAGCTGTGCTATGAAAGCTGTTTTTAGCCAGCTGCTCAGAGAACAGAGTACTTTTCAGGTTAGGATCATTATGTAACAGTGTTTCTCTGCTTGGGAATTAATTTCTGTACTCCCACGTGCTAAATGCGGGAAGATCACGAATAATGGTGATGTGGACAGGTAGTGAAGGGCAAAAATCAACAAATGCTTCATTATCACATAACACAGAGGCACCATCAGTGATAATAGACTTGTTTGTTTTTCCATAAGCTTTAAATGCTCCTTTAACCCTGCTGACCTGTGACAGACAGATGGAGGGCACAGAAGCACAGCAAAAGCCCGTCTTCGGCATAATGGTGTCAGTAGACATTTGTCCTCTACGTATGCTCCAGTTCATGTTAATCGCATCCATTTATGTGCGCATTTGTACACAGAAAGGCGACTCTGCACACGTCTCCCTTTCTAGCCTTCCGTTGATTCATGTGTGTTTAACACCTGATACCCATCGGGATTGGTTTTTGCCTATTTTACCACAAAACAAAAAGTCTGAATGATGAAAACGTCATGCTGGTGTCAGATCAGATGCAGCTGACGTTGTGCAGAAAAAAAAAAAAAAAAAAAGTCTGGTTGTTGTGTAATCATCAGGCTCATACACACGTGCTCTGTTTGTGTGTGTATCACAATACATGGAACAGATGGCATGGAGGGTGTTAAATAAACACAAATACATGCTCATTATCAGCTTGGGTTACAGGCAGCTGCTGCCACCCATTACATCTCTGACATAAATGTTCTTGAGCATCAACATCTTCATGAACTCAAAATGCAGAAAAGAAGTAGAAAGGAGAGATAGGAGAGACAGGCGATTCATTTTGTATGGCGATGAACGAGGCCGGCTCTGCTCGGCTCTTCTTTAACCGCTAACGCCTGGGCGCTAAATCTAAAATAGCCTGTCACAGCTGGAACTGAGATGAAGAGGACGCGAGCTTTTAAATACAGTACATATGTACGCAAGCGTACGTGTGTATTTCAGTACAACCACTCTACACATACGGTTTTAACTGCACACACATACGGCGCCTGCAAAAAGCTGAGGCATTAGGTCAGCAGTGGCTTCTCTTTCTGGCACTAAGCTCCTGCCCTTATGTTGTAAAGATCTCAACTTGACAAGCATTAACAGATAGGAAAGAACTAAATGTTCCAGTACAGGTAGATGGTTTCATATTTTTATTTTAGTGGAAAACTGTCACGTCAATGATTAACTCCTTCCTGGGTAAGACTGCAGCAGCCTCGGGGGGAATGAAGAAAGCAGGTGCAGAGTGTGAAATGAAGACACACCTATAACATGTATGAAGCCGAGGCTGTGATACACTTTCTATTTTTGCTGTCATTTTGACTTTGAGAGTCCCCACAGAAGATCTGCCCTTAAAAATTGAATCAATAGGAAAGACAGCTTTGGGGGAAAAAATCCAATCAGTGACAAAAAAAATTATTACTTGGTCAATGTGACCTCTGATATGAAGTCTGAGCCACAAAAAATCAAAATCCATCATCTTGACCAATTTTCTGCCAGATGAAAATATTACATCGCATTCATTGGAACACAGGTAGGTGGGTTGACAGGTAGTTGAAGGAACAATAAGAGCAGCAAGTCAGGAAACTAATTACTTGGTCATGTGATCACCATTCCAGGGGTAATCTGAACTTTACCTAAACTATCTCCTAATTCCTGAGTGACCACCAGACACTGTGGGTGTTGCCATTGTGACAGAGGCAAACCTGCTTTGATGTAATGTCTCTCAAACTCTAAGCCCAGTGATAGACATAGGTGAGGAATATTGCATTTAACAGGAAAGTCCAGTCTTCACCCTGTGGCAACACCAGTGAGGGGGGGAATTAGGCTCAATTAGGAGTAATTTCCACTGCAATGCAAGATGGGCAGGGTTAAAGTCTGCTACATTAAAGTCTGCTACATTTTTCATTGCTCATTTGTACATTCACTCTTTTTCTCAAACATGACTTCACCACAACTTCTTTCTTTTCTTCAAAACCACACAATCCACTAACATAAATCCAGTCAAACTCTGCTTTTGTGCTTCTGACCTGCTCTCTCATGGTGTCCAACTAATGGAGTAAAATACAAGTCACTGTAGAGAAAATATATTTAATTTTGGAAATGATGTAATTCACTGTGTTTATTCAAGTGAAACCTTCCTGTCTGACTTGATTACTATTGCACGATAGTTCATCCCTTCAGTCACCATTCATGGCAAGCCTAAGAAAAACTTCTATTTCATTCTTATCTGAAAATCATTAAAGCTGTCTTGAGTTTAAACGTGGCCATTTGACCTTAAAGCTGTACTTTATGTTAATGTCAATATATTGCTCAAATGGCCTTGACTTGAAACCACATAAAAAATCTTTATGTTAAAAGGAGAAAGAAATCCTGAAAGCCTGTAGAACTTAGGGTGAAAAAGTGGTTATGGGTCAAACAGAAAAAAATGTCTATATAATGTTTGAGTCCCTCATCTGTTGGAAATCTGCAATAAATTATTAATTCCAACGATTGTGAGTGTGTGCGTGCGTGAGTGGGTGTTTCTATGACAAACTTTTAGAGAAAGAGGGAATGAAAGTTGAAAACCGGATTTTTTTTATGGATTTTCTTTTCTTTTTTTTCTTTCCACTGATAGTTCAAACAAAGACTCCAGTAAGCACACATGGCATATTTAGGGTCTATTGCACTCTTAAGGACTTGGCATTATCTATTTACTGCGATAACATCATGTCCTTAAAGTCACCCTAAAAGTTTGTGAAGCAAGAAATCTTATCAGTGTGATTCATAAAGGTCTGGCAACTGAACCACACAGTCAAAACATCTGATAAATAACCATGGATAAGTCAATGCTGAGCCATCAACTTTTAACTTTGACTTTTCCTGCCACTTCCCCCCTGCTGACTCCAATCTCTCTTTGATATTTCCTCTGTCTATTTTCCCTTTTTTCATTTCATTTCTTGCTGTCACCGATGCACAGCTACGCCAGTCAATTAGCTCAATGTCAGTGGCCGTAATGGACTTGTGGACATGAAGCCCCTGTGGCGTTTGGTGCGCTCTCTTCTCCCACAGTCGCTACTCCATGACACAGTTGCATCGACTGAGCCGTCTGCATGGGTAAACATTAAAGGTCAGCTTTTTGCAACAGCTGCCTAACCACCCCCTGATAATGCCCCGGGTCTGCCTATGGCCAGACACAATAGGAGAGTGGGCAAGAGAATGGCCGGGTAAAAGAATAATTACAATTTAGTGGAATCACAATCATCAAGGCACTTGTTGAGTGGCCACACAATCTCAAGGTGAAAGTCATTTATTTGGAAGGGTACCAGTGAAATGATTACCCAGAGAGCTCATTATAAGCATCTGTCACAGTTTACAGCCACTGTAGTAACTGAGCCATTATTATTGTCATTGTGAGGGTGCTCACATTAAGTTTTATCTCCAATGTAGCCCCTTTAAATACTCTGGTTCAACTGTTGGCTTGTTTACAACCTGTGTGACCAACCTCTTGATAAAAACATGTCTTATTGCAATCACAATAATGACTCTGGCAAGCTCTGTGTTATGATAACTGCTAAAGAGGATGACCAAAACAATTAAAACATGAGCCAAGTTATAATAAAGTGGAACTGCCAACACTCCAGTAGCCCAAAGAGCAGCCAAGAGGGCTCATTCCAACCGAGCATCACTCAAGGATGTTTTTTTTTAGCTACTTTTTAAAATAATGCGTAAAGCTATAATAATTGTCAAATACAGTTTATGAGGCAAATTAATTTGGCATTACTGTTCAAATCTGAATAATATTAACCATACTGATTGTTTTTTAGCATAAAGAAAGACATCAAGTAAAAGCCAAAAGTTATATGAAAATGTGTGTGAAAGGTTGGAGACATTTTAAAATGAAGTGATACTTCATCCATTACATAAAGCTATAGTTCACAAAATTGTCTCAGGACAAAAATACATGCCGTGCAGTGAGATTAAAAAGCTAATAGAAATTGAAAAATGTGAACTTTCCTTGGCAATAACACGAAAAGACACAGATAATAAAAGCAATATAAAAGTTAACTTGACAATTGACCTATAGCCCTTTTGAAAATAAGGGGGGTCAAATTGAATTCAATACCTTTTTGTACAAATCACTGTAACCTTGGAAAAAGGATTCAACTGGTGAAATTTATTCTAAATGCTGTGAAACTATTCTGTTAAACAGTTGCAGACACTGCAGGTAATTCAGAGATCACTGGTCAAAATGGGATGTATGATCAACTTGAAAGCATAATGCCAGGACAGCAAATCTCACGCTCCCCAGCAGCGTCACAAACTGATACAAGCAGCGAGTAAAATCAAAAATCAGCACCATACAAAAATGACTCCCTATTGATAGTTGGATCAATTTTGCATACTTTTCAGACTTAGCGACTTCTTATGTCTCCATATTTCTATTGTTTGTTTGGTAAAACAGTGGCTAAAGCTGCAGGACAGCCACGCGGTCCACTCCGTGAGGACCATCGCCTTCTCAGACCAACACCAAGTCCTGACAAGACATTTCCATTAGCTGCTGCATTACCATTTCCCTCCCACCTCCTTCTCTCTTTCTCCATGCACCTCAAAAACAAGCGCTCTCTGAGGACGGAGCACGTGGGACTTAAAAACACTTCTTCCCCCACTTCCACCTCTCACATCCCAGCATGTACTGGCCACACATTAGCACACTCGGGTGGGCCTGTTGCTGTGCAGCTGCAGAGACGTGACATTGAGAGGTCAGAGCCTCGGCGGGCCAACCTCTGTCCACCTGCCCACCGTGCGCTCTTCCAGAGACCTACGCGACCCTCTGTACTCTACCTCTACAACTCCTCGTTTCTGGGATCGCCCTTTGCGGGGTTGTGAAGGCAGGGTCTGGGTGAGCCAGGGCAGCAGGTGCCGCAATTCTGACCTTCCACTTCATGAGATCGGCTTCGGTGACATTCGGATCAAGCGCTTGGTTGCACCGCCTCTCCCTCCTTCTTCCTGCCGCCAAGCTGGCTATAATGCCAAGCGTGTCGAATCGCTTTAGCGTCAAAATACCAACAGTCGCCTCCCCCTCCTCAGTCCCCTCTGCTAACTCTTCACCCCACCTCAAACATCTCTGACAGTCTCTCCCCTTTGCCTCTCCTCCTCTGGGGGTTGAGGGGCCGAGCTAACAGAGCCTGATGATGTGTAGCTGCCGTTGCCCTTCAACTTCTCATCGAGGAGAACAGACCCATCTGACCCTAGAAAGGAAGGGAACAGCCCCAACTGACACTAACAGCCTGGAGCACTGAAAGGACACCTGAGATCCCCCCCCTCCGCAAAATATAAAAACCCTCCTTAATGAACAGGCCAGTGAAAAAAACAAGATCCTATGTGGGTCAGTCCAAATCAAATAAACAGATTTTAGACAAATGTCATGCCTGTCCAACTTCTAAAATAGCTGGTCGATTCCTACTAATGCACAAACTATACCAACTGGCCTTCAAAATATGTTTCCATTGTGAAGAAGGACAGCAGTATTTATTTCAAAGCCTCAGGGGTATTTTTTTTTTTCAAGATGTTGATTTTTCTTTTTTCATTCGTCCTTCGATCCATCCATTCATCCGTCCATCCCTCCATGGGCGGAAACATCTCTGTCCCAAGCAACTTCATCAAGCTCTCTTGGGGGGACCCCCCAAGTCGCTCCCAAGACCAAACCAGAGATATAGTCTATCCAGTGAGTCTTGAGCCGACCTCTGAGCCTCATCGAGGTTGAACATGCCTTGTCCATCCAAATCAGAAGCCTGAACCAATCGAACTGGCTTTTCTCAATGCAGAGGAGTAGTGACTCGACTTTGAGTCAGCCATCATCATGAGATGGCTTTTTTTATAATAATTTCTAAATTAACACTGTTTATTTCAAGAGTCCAACTTGATGATCTGTTGTATTTTTCAAGTAAAAACTGCTTTTTTCTGCACCTCTTTTTATGGTGAACCATAGTGGTAGTAGTATCTTTATTTGGTCAAGTAATATAAAATGCAACAGAAAGGACAACAAACCGAGAAAGACTGAAGGGCTTAGGCTGAAGTTTAACTTATAGGTGCCAAACCCTGACTGTCATACACAAGACTGTGCTTTCAATGGGGGTATGAACATATAAGAAAAAAGGTTGTCTCATATATGGAATACAACTCTTAAGTATTAGATTTTGTCATCTGTGCTTCAGTTGTTTTAGAAGTTCCAGTCAAAACATACCTTAGCACTTCAATCTGAAGCAAAGAGCATTTTTGAAAAAGCTCATGCAGCCAATTCAAGCTGGCAAGAAGTGAAGCATCATAGATAGCTTGAATGGAAAATATTGTCGGTTTCTTTCAATAAAGTTCATGGAGTCCATCCATCACTCAAAGAGAAAAACAGTCACACACAGTCATCCACAGATGCATGTTTTTGGATTTTAGGAGGAAAACAGCATCAGGAGAATCCCCATTCACATATAGAGGGAGAACATGCAAACTCCACGCAGAAGGCCCCTGAGCAAAACTTGCCAACAAACTGGAGACATTCTCACTTTGAGTGCAGCCTCCAGAATGATATCATAATGATTTAGAAATTGCAAAAGGGTCACACAACTTAAGAGCACATGTCAGTACATGTGTCTAAACTTTATATACACCAAAAAAAATCTTCTGCTTTCTGGTCCTGTCATTCCTCATCGTGACTAAAGCACCATTGGATGTTGCAAGCAAAGCATAACAACAGGAAACACATGGTTCAGGGAGAAAAAAAGACTTGATAAATAAATCACAGATATTGGCCTCTTCTCCTCTCTGGCCCTGCTGCTGCTCTCTGCTGATCCAGATGCCTTAAAGCAAACTTTCCGGATTCTCCATCATCTCAGCAAACAGGAGGAAAAACAAAAAATAGGCGCCGCAACGAATGGCACTCCTCAAAATGATGTCTTCGTTTGCATTCCTGTTGCTGATCATGATCATGTATCATACCATGTCTTTTTTTTGTTTTCATTATGAGCTGAGAGTAAATCTTTTTTTTTGTTTGTTTTTTTTTTTTGTAAATATGATTTATCTCATCCTGTAGCACATTTTCCCACACGTAAAGAACACATTTCCCACTGTTTGTTTACACAGTGCAGCGCGTTATCATTGTGCAGTGTGTCACGAGCTTCGCCTTACTGTTCTTCTGCGACACACGCAACTCCTTCATACCCCGGCGCTCTGATGTTTATCTGCGGTTAGATGAGGCCAGTGCCCCTCGACACACTCTCAGCCTCACTGATGTAAACACAGCACTCAGGATCAGGGTTAAAGAGCTAGAAAAAAAGAAAAAGGAGAAGCTGCAGTGGCACTACAGCTTGATTGTGATGTTTCCATCTGCTATCTATAGCGCATATTGAACCGGGGAGTTTGATATCTGGGTTAAGACGTACACATTAATTTATATTCATGCCGGTGGTTAATTTGCCCATATATTCCAGCAGAACCCGACGTGCTTCGCTGTGATTAACATACTGTTCTGTGTTAGGCAACATGGGGCCTGAAGAATGAGAACTTGCTTATTCATGTTTAATTGATGTTAATAAAAAATGCAAGATTCCTTTTCCTTTTTTTTTTTCTTTTTCATTTCCAGATGCAAATCATCACACACTGTACTGTTAATCTCACTCACGGGGTCAGGATAAACTCAGAGGAGGGATAGACTGCAGCAGAATTAAATTTCACCTCATGTGTGTAAACGGCCTCTGAGAGAATAAATTATAAACAATCTAAATATAACTAAAATTGCAACAGACAGCAAATGTAAGACAAAAAATAAGATTTTTTTTTTTTAAACTCGAGCCTTTCTCATTATTAAAGAGAAGAACAATGGATAAAACTGTATTACACTTTATAATTCATTAGGCAGTCAATTATGCTGTTCTCCTGACAATTCAAATTTAAATCTTGTTTCCTTTGCACAACTGTGCTTCAAATTCAAACTCAACATAAGAGCTGTTGGGATTTGGGCTCAGTTAAATATTCCAATTCAACTCGTGACCCTTGACTCTGGCACGCTCCGTCACCCCGCTGAGATGACAGCGACAGTACCAGAGCGAGGAATGTGACCCCTCTGTGTACATCACCCAGTGTCCCAGGCTGACTGCTCCTGTTCGCTCGCCACTGTGACAATGATATAGCATTTCACCGTGGTGGTGCTGCCGAGGGATTAAAGGATCAGAGAGTTATCAAAGGCTTCGTCGCTCTGATTTCTAGTGACCCACCGTGGATGGCAGCCGTCGCTCTGTACAAGCTCGGAGACCTCCGCCTCTGCATCAGCGTCCTCGCTGCTGCTGCGATGGCAGCTGGCCACCACGGGCCATGTCATCTGCCTGGGGAATCCCACTAGATATGATGGATAGATAATTATGGCTGTCCTGTGAAACCCTATTTGATAAAAGAAAATGCAAAAAATGTATTAGAGAGTGTGAAGCACGCACGAGCCAAACGTATTAGGCTAGAGATTCCCTCCTACATTAGGGTAAAATAATCTATCGATACAAACTGAATTCACTAACTCTTCAAAATGTTAAATAATGTTGAGAAAGCTCTTGTAATAAATAATTTCTTGAAAAAAAAATAGATAAGGTGCCATTCATCGAGAATGCCCACAGGTTATCCTGACCAGTTAGCATTTTACCTCAGTTTCACAGGCCTTTCTCATGTTTATTTTAGGAGATGACTAAAGGTACAACATCATTTTTTTGATTCAAGAAAGGGAGGGGTAACAACTGACCAGATATTTTTCTTTGCAGCCAAAGGTATAGAATTTGACTTTTAATATATATTCCTCAATGACAGTTTACAAATGACACTGTAACATCCTTCAAAACATTTTGTTTGAGCAAATTATTAAACTGTGTACAGAGCTGCTTCAGCATGCTACTCAGGCTCATGTCGGTTGAAGAAGCAACAAACCTATTTAGACAATACTCATCCTACAAATGTTTGTATCCTAAATAAGTGGCCATTTAAATGAGCAATAAAACTGCTTTCCATTGATTGATTCTGCAGTTTAGTGAAGTTCTCAAAACAACTAAAATGTGGATTATCAGCAGAATAATTTAATTTACACTCAGCTGCATACAAAAGTGCATACAGCTCACTCTCAATTATTGCATACTGAAGTTCTTTGGTCTCATTATATAGAGCAAACAACAAATGTGTCTATATTCAATTATAAACCATCCCTGTGGCCCTAAAGTTGCTGTAGAGGAACTATAACCTCAGAAGGTTTCATGTGATTGGAAACTGGTGGATGTGAACTTCATTGCAGTGTCATATCCAGTGCAACTGAAAACACAATTCAAAGTTAATTACACTGCTTTCACTGATTGCTGTTAGCTGATTTTCATTCTACTTTTTTCGCTGTATGTAATTGATGAATCCAAAATGCAGCAAAGTTGAACAGCTCCAAAAACAATTGCGTTGAAAAAAAAATCCCCGGAACAAAGGCTTGGATTTTAGCAAGAACAGAAACACTATTCAAACTAGATTTTAGATTGTTAGTGTTTTTCCTGTTTATGTATGAGGGTCTCAAGGAGGGATTAAACTCTTCCCAACTTCACTTCATTAAACTTCTGCCTCCCACCCAGTTAGAGCTTGCAAAGAAAAATCTTTCAAATTTGAAAATCTTCCACAGCATGGAGGAGGCAGTGTATCTTGGGAACCAGAGTGGACGTGCCTCATGGTATCTGATGGGTTTCATATACACTCAAACACCTAATTAACTATACAGTTTACCACTTTTTATCACCGTAATGACAAACTCCAGTCTTCTGGTCTTAATCAAACCACATACCAGTGGGGGAAAAAATGACAGAGATATGTGTGTCAGTGCAGAGGGGCGGACTTGCTTTGTGAGATGAGCTGCAATAGCCAGAGTTTGTATATTAAAAATAAACTGTGTCCCGACGAATAGCCCCCCACCCCCCGAATACATGGCAGCTCAGTATCCTCCAGCTCCTGTGGCTCTTGACCTAACAGGAAGCAGACGGGAGGAGAGCAACTGACTCCGGCCAGCCAATTAGAGTTCGGGGAAGCGGGAAGCGCGTTGAGGCTAACGAGCTCCCTCTCCGTGACCCTCCTCACCTCTGCAAGACCCCGCAATGGGAAATATGAGGAGCCGGGAGCCACTTTGACTCAACATCAGTTCTCCCCTTACTCCCCCTTTTTCAGAACCACTATCTTTAGCCTCCAACAACGCTAGTCTGAAACCCTGCTGTGCGACCACAAGGTCTACAAACACATGCGGCCTCTCTCCGGAGGCCAACCACATGGCTTATTAGCGCTGTGCTAATGTTAAAGAGCACACAGAAAAACAATGAGCACACATTCAACGTGGGACGAGCTGGAGAGCCTTTCAGTGGAGAGTATTTCCCCATGGATTACACTGGATCCACTCTATGCAGAGGGGCAATGAAGCCTCATTCCAAGTACTCTGAATAGTGAGCGGGTTCCAAATTAATTGGCAGCATTTGTGAGGCAATGAGATAATTCTGAAGCACTGTAATGAAGTGGGACTGCATTGGATACTTATGTGGCCGGGCTTCGGGGGATAATTGGTGCTTATCAAAGGCAATCAATAAAAAAGCAATGAATCAAAAAGCTAATGGCACACCTGGTAGGATCATTGCAGAGGGGAGCACAGGACAGTCAGATTATGTTTCCGGTGCACCAGTCGAAACCTAATGAAATAAAAAGCGGGGGGAAAAAAAGAAGAGGGCCAGCCACTAATAATCATCTCTGTCCAACTCTCCCGCCCCCCTCCTTTTTCTCTCCAGGCAGAATTGGTCTTGTCATTTGGACCCTCCAAACACAGACCATATGTGAGTTCAGCCCTGGCAATCAGACTGCATTGTGGAGCAGGCGGCTGAGTTCATCAGGAAAAAATTAGCCCGCCGCTCTGCAAGGCCTCGCTCCTATTGGCCAGTCACGCGGCCCGCTCTGTTTGAGGGCACCCCAGACATTCCTGCGGATAATCTTTTCCATTCCTCTGCTCAGCTCGGTGAGGACAGACCAAATCGCAGCACAAGGCTTGCATTGTGAAGGGCCTTTTTCAAGAAGCCCTGCTTTCAATGCTGTCTCTCTTTTACTCTCTCTCTCTCTCTCTCTCTCTCTCTCTCTCTCTCTCTCTCTCGCTCTCTCTCTCTCTCTCTTTCTCTCTCTCGCTCTCTCTCTCTTTCTCTATAGCATCTCATGACAAGACGTCTCTCATTTGATATTCCCACAAGAGTCGACTTCCAGTAGGTTCACCTAACAGTAGCTGTGAAAATGTGGCACTCTATCTCTCTATGGGTTTAACTTTTTTAGAACAAACTGTACTGTGGTTTAAAAAAAATAAAAAAATAACACGAAGTAATAAAAAAATACAACTTACGATCACCACTCCCCATCTCTCCCTTCCAAAATCCTCTCCTTTTCCTTCTCCCCCTCTATCCCTCGCTCCTTCCAGTCTCCCCATCCCTCCATCCCGGTAATACACATGTAACGACCCACTGTAATGCACTGCACTGTATATAATAATGTAATATGTATGTTGTGAACGTCCCTCTGTAGAAGTGGTCCTTGTTCACGAGTATGAATAATGTAATAATGTTTAATGATTAATAAATTACAGATTAAAGGGCTTCACTCTCCGAACCATCAACACTTACCTGATAGCAGAATGGTCACTCTACTTGACTTCATCTGGGGTTTCATTTCAGTTCTCACTGAATGGCAATACAAAAATAGCTATACTTTGATAGTGATACTAGATACTTATTTGTTATGATGTTGGAAAGGTCTGTCTTTAATGAATATGAGATTAACAGATGATTGATAAACCATTGTAAACAGCAGAAAATCAACAGAGTTTACATATTTTGTTTTTGATTAAATGTCTGAGATAACAGATTTCACACTGAAATAGACCCTGTTTACCCAACATCACTTTCTTTTTGTGACGGAAGTAATTATAACAACATGGAGATAATTGTTAAATGTATTGTCAAAAAACATGAATCAGTTTTTCAAAATCAATCAGGATTTGCACATCTACCACATAAATCTTATGGATGCAAACACGTCAGCATTGTACAAAAATAACTAGAAGACCTGCTTCATTTCTACCATTAAGAGTAGTGGAGTCATTTTACCTGAGATTGTAAATGAAAAACAACTAGTTAGTGAGAAAAATAAATCCAGGATTAGTTTTCATGTGTGGATCAGGTTTTTTATTTCAGGCTGCTTGTCCCTGAAAGGTATTGTGGATACAAAGTTAATTTCACTTTTTAGTTGCTGTCCGGAGTTATTTAAGGAGACACTTCTCCAACAATAAGCAGAAGTTTACTGAAGTTATGACAGCTTTGGATAACATGTTCACAAAAGCAAAGGTCGCTACTTTAGTTACATTTCCCTTTTAAGTGAAACAGATAAAGAGAAATGTTAACCGCTTCTAAAAACATTACAAGTATCAATAAAGAGGAGCACCATGGTTTAAATGATTTCATTGAATTAATCAGAAAGAAAAAAAAAAACATTGTGTGTAACAGTCTGTGAATCATGCAGTCAGACTGTCAATCAACATTTCCTTGTGTTGATTTGTCGTAGTGACTCAGTGTCTGAGAACCAGAAAGGTGAGGGGAAGTTGACACGGAAAGAACCTTTTAGAAATAAAACTGTCAGTGTGACTCATCAGTTGGCTTCACCGAGTCCTCCTGGTGTGAGAGGGCAGGTATTCCCCTGGAGGGAGGCAGCTGCTGCTGTCAGTGTTCAAATGAACTCCACGGACCGGGAAGGCTGAGAGATACAACCTGCAGTTTCATTCATACAGATTCTAGGATACAGTGATATACAGTATGAATACTGTATCAATACAGCACTCAAACTTTAAATATATTACACATGGACACATAAATATTTTCTCTTTTCAAGCTAAAGAGGTTTTGAACTTTTAACTTTCGTTGAGGCTCCTTCCTCCAGAATGTGAAGTAAATGTTAGTCACAGGTCTTAGTCCTACATACAGCTCATATAGTGAAATCTATTAAATTACATCCAAGACCGTGCATTACTTTAGAAAACAATAGAATAAAAAGACATTTTAAAAAAAAAAGAAAAAAACACTGGATCATAACACTATTCACTATTAAAATGCAACTCGTCGTCTGCCTGTTTGACGTCTCCCTCTTCGTGAAGGACACACCTCTTGCATCTAAAACACTCGGGCTGTGATCTCAGACCCTTGTCGGTCACTTTATATCGTACGCACACACCAAACGCATCATGTCTAGCGTGGAGGCGTTAAAGGAATCGAACCTTCGCTCTCTGCTGAGGGAGCTGAGGACGGACATCGCCATGGCTGTGGTGGATCCTTTCCCTCTCGTCTATGGTTTAGCAGATAAAAACATTATCACGGAGCAACAACTGAAGGTAACAATTAACACATATTATCTAATCATACCTCGTACTTCTAATTGTCCTTTATTGGGCAAGTGACCATATTTGGTAACCTCCTCGTTTCTTCCTATTTCATTCACATTTTTAATTGTAATTTAATGAAAATCACAAAGGACATGATTATATACATTGAAATATGTGCCATTGTGTGAGATTTCTTGAATTTGTAAAAAGAACTTGACATTTGGCCAGCTACACTTCTGTAACGCTGTGTAGAAACTGTCTGCTCAGATATGGATTATTGCTAGAAATATTGTGTTTATGATTGTTTTTTTTTTTTTAGAGCACTCTGGAGATTGAGGGTAAAGAGGGCATCCACAAGGCCATGTACTCCCTCTTGACCTGGGTTTTGGAGCAGAGCAGATCCACCATCCGGGCTTTCTGGAGCTACTTATCCAAAGACTACAACTTGGATAGTTATCCCAAACTAAACACGGTGCTTGCCAACCTGCACGCCAGTATGTGATAAAAGAGCACACACTTTTATAATCTGGATGAAGTTCAGGCATCAAACTATTGCTGTTATTTCTAGATATTTTTTCCCCAACTTCTTTAAACATTTCTCTTAAACCAATAAGGCCATGGTTTGTGGATGTATTGAATCTAAGTCTGCATTTCACAAACACAAAAGATTCTTTTTTTTCAGTTCTATGTAATATTGTGTGCATTAAGAAATCATCTTTGCTATGTGTTTTCATCACACACTCAGGCCTAGATGCTGCAAAACAGCAAAGTAATTTTAGAAATGTGGATATTTAAAAACAAATTTAGCTTCAATAATTGGAATTATATTATTTTTAAAAGATATGAAAGATTGAAATTCAGAATTCATATGATGTGATATGGTCATATGACTTCGATATAATAAACAATATGAGAGGGAATGAAATACTGCAATAAATATAAATATAGAACAATAAATTAATCCAGAATATAGAATAGAGGGTTATTGCATTTTGCACAGGGACAAGACCTCTGAATATCTGTGCATTGTTATTAGAGTGACAGTTGTGTAAGTTTAAAGAAAGTGTATGAATATTGAAAATTATATATATAATTACAAAAATAGACAGAATGACTAGAAATGCACATTCAATTTACACGGCACAATATGTGGCTAAAAACATAAAGATTTCAATCCAGAGCCCGAGTGCGAACACAAGATGTGAAATCAGAATCCTCAGGCCAGCTTATTGCAAAGCTAACATATATACAGGGAACCCTGCACATACACTTATCGCAATGCTCATTTTAAAGAAATCAATAAACAGTACAGGGCTGCATGGTGGGGTAGTGGTCAGCACTCTCGCCTGGGCTGGGCCTCTCTGTGGACTTTGATTGTATGACAAATGGATCGAGCAACGCCGTACACGTCCAGCTTGTCCAGCGGGTTAAACCCGAACAGTTTTGTTAATTA
Organism: Parablennius parvicornis; assembly: GCA_900302745.1. Taxonomy (NCBI): domain Eukaryota; kingdom Metazoa; phylum Chordata; class Actinopteri; order Blenniiformes; family Blenniidae; genus Parablennius; species Parablennius parvicornis. Next base: position 23,528 of record OMNM01031992.1, read on the forward strand.
ATAGCAAACAACGTTACGACTCTGCCACAAAAAATTTCTATCCAATGATGTTAGAATCTTACTTATTCTACAAGTGGACCTTCTGAACAGTCTGAAACATTTTTTTTTAAGGTGCTTTGATCTATAACAGGAAATTGTGCTGAAAGCAGACCTCTGGGTCACAAAACCTCACACAGCAGAAAGAGGAGCAGCAAGGACAGTGGATCATCACACTCACAGTATTCACAGTACCAGGCCACAGCAAGTGATGGAAAAGGTCATTGTTCGCATTGCTTCGTGCTAAAAAATAATGAAGTCTTGCATTAATTCAGTGCAAATACATCCAGAAACAATTTTTGTGTTTTTCCTGCTTTTCTTTGCCACAGGAGGTAAAATGAAGCTCTACAGAGTGAAGAACGAAGCTTCCGTCCAGCGGGATAGAAAAAGTAACTGAAACGTATTGCCAAAAAATTTGAATGTCTGCATAAAATATAAGCAAAAGAAACCAAAATTCTTCTTCATGTGTGGAAGTGGTGCCCCCCTCCATCCAGGGAGGAGTGCCTCTGTCCGTCTCCTCTCTAGCTTCCTCCATGGATCTGTCAGTCAGCCATGAGGCCAGTGAAAAAATACAAAAACAACTCTGCAGCTCAAATGGTGAGCCAACATCTTCATCTTTCTTTCTTTTGAATTTAATTCTTCTAACTTGTTAGGATTTTTTTAAATTTTATTTCACAGGATCCTCTAGTAACTCAATGAAAGCTGCTGAAGACTTTTACTCCTGTGATTTGACGGAGGAGACAAATACAGCAAAGTCTGCTGAAGACACGTTGCAGCACCAGGGGGAGACACACACAAGCACGGTAGCAGCTTTGACAGTCTCAGTCACCTGTCTTTTGCTGTAGATCAGTGCAGCCACTTGCTTTAAAATCTCATGTGTGCATTGTGTGTGTGTGTGTGTGTGTGTGTGTGTGTGTGTGTGCGTGTGTGTGTGTGTGTGTGTGTGTGTGTGTGTGTGCCCGAAACC
>OMNM01031994.1:2909-17279 GCA_900302745.1 Parablennius parvicornis
TAGTGGCCAAATCCTTTGTGCTGGCATGCAATTACGCTCGGGTCAGACTCCAGACTTTAGATCCCCTCCACAACACGATTGCGTTTTTAAGCCGCTAAGTCCATGTGGCAATTCACAATTTGATGCTGCTGATCTGCAATGTTGGCAAGCAACTGTAACAATATCAGTCTAAAAAACAAAAAAGAGATGCTGTTTACAATGCCTTCTCTTCGGTGAATCCCCCTCATCTTCATAAAGACGTGCACCATTGCCAAGAGAAACGCTTGGAGGAGAAAAGAGGTGGGGAACTGTTGAGCAAGACTTGTCTTGTAATGTTACAATCAAGTTATTTCTACACACTACATGCATCTGGTAATGACTTAAACCCCCATCGACAATTTCAGGTAAATCAGCTGCTAAGGTTTACGATCTGGCTGATTTCCACGGAATACTCTCTTCAGGGGGAATTTTGTTATGACTGCAAAAGCTGCAGACACCAGCAAAATAACCCTGATGCAACTCCAAGAGTCCTGCTGCTTTTACATGGCCTACTGCACTTGGCTGGGAACCCTCCATGGACGGCAACTGTATGGATTAAGACTGCATTCAACAGACTATCTAAACCACACCAAGCACAATAAAAAAAAAATCTCCCTGGCATTCCCACGTTAACTGGAAAGCATAAAATGGAGTTGTTAAACCAAATGAAAGAAAATTAAGCAGTTTTATAAGCGAGCATGTTAATTGACAATCATGTGAATAATCAGTGGCACGCTGAGTTTTACTACTCCTATATAAAAGGTAAAGTACGTAAGATTTGAGAAATGCCACTTTTGTGTTGTTGGGTGGTGAAGGGGAGTCGTCGTGGCTCCCAGTGTGCGCTCACTCAAAGGTTTTACACTGTATCCCTGCCTGGCTGGGTTTTCCACTTTGTCTGGTGTTTCATCCTGTCCTGTTATATTGAGGGGAAACTGAACGGTGCTGTTAGTTATCCTGCTAACTTCAATGGAAATCTCTTCAGTGGAGTCAAGGACTTGCAGTCATGTCAATAAAGATTAATTTGAAATATGTTAATTATGAAATTGCCCATTTATACCAAAACACATTGTTGCACAACACATGATATATTTTAATTTGTTCCAAAAATTTTGTTTTTGTACATTTTAACTCTAGGTGGCACCATTACAGTATCTTCTTAGTTGATGAGGTCAAGCGGCTACTCAAAGTGCTTTTGTTAATAATTTTTTTTTTTTAAAGATTCTACAACTTTTTTCAAAATTACTTAAAAAAAAAAAAAAAAAAAAAAAGATATTTTCACTCATGGCTTTATGTATTTGGAATGTTATTTCAGAAATAAGGACAGAGGTCTGTCTCTTCTCCCCTTTCTGCTTAAACATCGAGGTATTTCAAAAGAATAATTATTTTGGGATGTTCATTTAAAAGTTGTTGAGGACATTTATCTGAGGAAAACAGAGAAGTCGTCCGACATCATTTCAATTATTCCAACTGCCAAAGTTTGGCACTCCCACAGGAAATAGAAAATGTGCCTCCACACAGAACCCCTAACTAGGTTTTGAGAAATTGTACATGCAAACTTTCCTCCGCAGCCCTTTGAAGTTTTGTTGATGTGACACAAAATAAAATTTCAGTTTTAAGGCTGTCAAGTGGAGATGAGTGTTTCTCTGTGTTGTGCCGTCTGGGGTACTTAAAATTCCTCAGCATCAATAATAAGTGCGTGCATATTTTGCAGCTCAGGATGTCATGAGGACCTGAACCCGTGTGGAGGAAGAGTGTGTCCTCTGCACTCAAAGTCCAGAAAGTTTTCAAAAAATTATTCCAAAGTCACTTTCTAAATAAGCCGTCAAGGTCTCACAGGATAAACATTTGTTCATCCCATAGTATTAACACTTATTATTGCAAAGTTCAGTGGCCAGTTTACTGGCGTCGATAGGCCAGCAAAGCAAGGAAGTGCAATTATCATGGACGCCCATACTCTGCAGATCAAGTATGCAAATAAACACAATGGAAAACAAATCGATTCCTTCGAGGCGAAATTTGCTGACTCAACAGTTTGGTTTATGAAGCCCTAACAATGAAAATGATACGGTCACGTACGAGCAGCCAGAAGCAGTTTTGGAGCGACTGTCATAGGACTGCAGGAGCTACAGGAACCAATCAAGGTAAAGTAGGGGAAAAGGTCTGCTAGTAGGCTGAATCATTGCCTGTCTCTTGTTCTCTCCCTCACGCTACAAATTATCACAAGGATGACCATCTGTGGTGAAAACGGCCACCGTGCTCCTCACAACCTGCCCTCCCACCTGAGTGTGCTTTCAGAAAGGATTTGAGACTTTAATGGACTACTGGAAGCTGCTCCGGCTTCGCCGAAGCCGCGGCTCATGCCAGACTACCGCCACTGAACTCAGGCCAAATTGAGTCTGCACACATTTACTGCAGCTTGTCAATACAATTTGGAGGCAGCAGGGAGTAAATATCCCACACTGATATGAAAATAGCTGCTGGAGAATAAACCCGAAAGTCTGAGATTTCAAACTGATCCATTCATGATTCAGCCAATTGAAAGATTCATAGAATTGTTCAAAGAGTAAAGAAGAATTATGAGAATCCACAAATGCTGCTGCGGGTAATTTTTGGAAAAGAAACCAGTCATAAAAGTTACAATTCCACAAATCAAAGAGAGCACAAGTGAATGAATCAGAGCGATTGTCTTATCTGCAGACAGTCATAACTCTTAAGAGACACTAGGGGGCAAACGGCGTGAGTGAATGAATGAAGAGCTCCTCTCCCTTCACAACTAAATGTTTATTATTTGCACAAAAGACACCTGTACAAGTGACTGTAAATGTAGAATCTGTCATATTAAGATGAGCAATATGCATCCTTTCAAAAATGTAGGTAATAAAGTATAAAGAGACACTTCGGCAGGAAAAATAATAACCACCATATCTGCCACATAAGAGGTTGTTCTCTCTTGTCCAGGGATTTTTTTCAAATGAATCACTCAACATGTGCTGAGTGACTCGTGAGGGGGAAAAAAAAAAAAAAAAAAAAAAATCACCCGGCACGCCACGCTCGTGTTGCGAGTTATATTTGACTATGAACAAAATTTAAAAGGAGATAAAACTACAGCTGCTGTTTCCTCAGGACTGTGAAATAACTGCAGTGTGATAAAAATGGCATTTTATTTGAGTCATGTTTGAATACCACCTTCTGACAGGTCCGGTCATAGCGTTTCTCGCATGGCTGAGCACAGCTGGGTGGCCCCAACAAACTCACTCATCTCCCTCCCCTTCCCTTCCAATTTGGGATTAACTCGGCGTGTATCATTAAGGGAATTAGCCAGATATTTGTTCACTTAAAATATACTTCCCTCTTTATTCTGTGCTGAAGCTCGGTAGCAAGCATGTACTAGATATAGAAAGTAAAAGGTGACGATGATTTGTTTATTTATTCACTGTCCAAAAAAAAAATATGTGTTAAAAACTGAAGCTCTGTTTTTTTTTTTTTTTAAAGCATGTTGTTTGCATGTGTGTTTCTTCCACTGGGCACATGTATATTTCACTGTGTGCAGCGTTACATAAACTTCAGTCAAGGAAAAAAAAAAAAACAAGGGGGAAAAAAAAGGTCAGGGCCAGTCGGTACGGAAGGCAAGCACACTTATTTCCATACAGTATCCCTTCAATCAGACTGTGACCTTAACAGCAGTGATGGAACAATAAATCAAGGAAATTGCGGAGTACTATCTTAATGTTTCAGGTCCTTGCAACACACGGAAGTCTATTGGGATGGGGAAATTTCTTAAATGTCAGGGCCGTGCCTTTGTGGGAGACAGACGCTTCCATCAATTTCCGCTATATAACACGGAAAGTGTACATTTCTTTTGCACGTATGGAAATAATGGCAGATAAATCAAGCGTTCCTATCGGGCCAAGAGCTATATTTGGTCACTTCAGAAGCTAACCACAGTTATTAAATACCTGTCAGTTAATAAAGGCATATATCTTCCTGTCAGTGCATCTGATTGATGCATTTAGTTTAAAAATGGAGAAAAAAAAATCTATAAAAAAACCTCCATAAATAAATATACAGCAATTGCACTGCACACATGCGGTCCATTTCTCAACCTACACTCATTAGATTTTGAAAGTCATACATCAAATATCCTACATTTAAGTAGAAAATACATTATGTTGTGGAACAGTAGCATGTAAAAGAAGTAGAGGCAACTGGTGGCCACATATGGTCTCTGTCCCGCTTTGCAACTCTACAATCCATACATTAGGAGTGACTTTAACCAAACTGTCATTACAATACAAAACTGCGATAAATCGTCCACAAATGTGAGTTCAGTTCCCACTTTTCCTTTTATCACGGTTCGATCACAATTCTGTCTTTTGTATGTCAGTATAAAATCAAAGCTGTCCTTGACAAAGCATTAATTATCTCTACAGTACCTTAATCAGCAGGACTTTTTTTTTTTTTTTTTTTTTTTTTAATCTATAAAGACTTGGACTTACATGTTTTGAAACGTGTGACTTTTTCCCCTCTAAGAATTTCAATGACTGCAAAGTTACTTACCAGCAGAAAACGTAGAGGGAAACATGTCAGGTATTAAATCATCACTTCTTCTAGGGAAAGGATCCCTAAAATATAGAACAGATTAAATTAGATCTGCAGTGAGGATTCGCCACAAGATAATAAAAAGGTGTTATATCACAAACTGAAAGGAACTCTTAATAGGCTTTGTGCAAAAAAAAAAGGAAACTATCCCTTCTGATCGCTGCTTGGTTGGATATCATGAAACTGAACTGTAGTGTCATTTGGAAAATCCGAGCATCATTGCATTGATAGCCCACGTAGAAACATTTCCTTGCAGCAATACGAAATGGTGCTTATAACTTGTCTACTAAAACAAGTTGCAAAAACAATTTCAAAAATATAGAATGTAACTATAATACTCCACTAAAGTCAGGCCCTTAAGCCTGGTCAAAGAACATCTGGACTAATAATTGAGACGGCACTTTGCTAATATGGTGTCAGCAGTCAAGGCTTGAATAATGCACGAGCAGTTCACAAAGTCAGCTTTCTGTTTGCTCTCTATCTCCCCGACTACAGGAGTTGTCAGCTAGTTGGGATCATTATCTCCAAACAACACCTGCACTACAAAGCCAACAAATGACAGCCCAGCATAATAAGGTTTGCCTATCTGCCTTGTGTGCGTTTATGTTAAAATGGGTCTTGCTATTCTTAGAACAGTTTGTTTGTCATGCTTAATTATTTAGAAATGGCAGCACTTTTGAGACTTAAATGAGCCGGGCACAGGGGATGACAAGGCAGCATTCTGACACTGGCATCACACAGCAAAAACTGTGTCAGCCTGCTCTGCATCATACTTGGGAGCGCTGAGCTGCGGTGCATTCGCTTCAGCTTCCACCCGGCAGACTGCTTTACCTGATCAGAAGCAGCTCGGGTATAGGACGGAGGTCCTTGGACGAAAGGTTCTCCACAATAGGCGAGTCGAGGTTTGCCGAGCCGTTGCTGAGCCTGTCGCTGCTTTCGTATCCAGACTCAGTCCTTTGGATCTTCCAGTTGTCGTTGTGCACTTTAAGAGTGGCCGAGCCTTTTGGCCTGTCCTTGTCGTTGTAGCCTCCTCGGCTGTCCGAGTCCAGCGAGCTCCGGCTGCCGCCAGTTTCATGCCTCTGCTCGTCCTCGTAGATGGTCATCAGGCTCTTGGGTTTGCGCTCTTCCCGGCCTCCCCACGTAAACTCTCGGTCTCGGGCTCCTTCGCGGTCACGCGAGGGCGATTGACTGCTCGGTCTTCTTCGAGGGCTGTGCTGCTTTCGCTCTTCATTTATTGAATTTTCACCACCGGCTGCACTTAAAACACTGTCCACGTTGAGCGCCTCTCTCATGGGCTTCCATGGACGACTGGGCCTGCTCCTGTTGTTGGTTCCGTTTCCAGAACGGTCTCTGGAGTCCTGGCTGCTGTCGGTATCGTACCCATTGGACTGCTGCTCTAGCCTTCGGCCGTTGGGCAGACTGGGCAGGACTTGGACCCTTGATTGAGAGCGGGAGGGAGGCTCGTGGAAGGACCGGCCACCGAGTTGTGGCGTTCGCTCAGTTCGAGTGGGACCTTTGCCCTGGCTGCTGTACAGTCGACTCTCGAGGTGCTGTTTGAAACCATTCTCTGGAGGGGAGACAGAGCGGGAGTAGGTCCTGTCGTTGCCTGGATCTAGGGAAAAGTGGTTGCATGAGAACAAAAAACAATTAGAAAATAAACTGTTATTTTAAGTTTGAACGAAAAGATACATTAATAATTTTAATTTGAACACATGCCAGTATACAGAAAAAAAAAAAATCAAATGGTATTAAACACAATGTAAACTGAAACATATTTTCTAATTTTTGTCCAAAAATGGACTTTCAATTTCACATCCACACCAAGAGAAAGCCATGATGAAGATCAGAGCAGGTAGAGAGAGAGGGAAGGGCATGACAACAACAGAGCTACAGATAGATATTTCTGTCTTTCGATGACAGGAAGGTGTAAATTACAACCACTGGGAGTCGATTTCCTTCCATGGCATGCGCACAAAGGAAAGTCAGCTCAGGTACAAACACACATACAACAGACAAAATATCAGTGTGGCGTGTTTTTTCTTCTTTGTATGAATAAATAAACGTGTTTGTGGAATAGTCAAGAGATGCACAGTATAAGATGGCATCCAAATACACCGTCAACCATTTTTAAAAAAAAAAACAAGATTTTCCACTTTTATATCTTGATATCTTTCTCTGATACTTGTACACAATTGCCTTTTAGTAAAAGATGTTTTTTGCTTTAAAGGAGGGAGAAATTCTGTGTTTCCTGCATAAAAGCAACACGTGTATCTTGCAACTCTCACTGAATTTAAATTCTAAATATTCTCCATCCTCATTAGGATGCTACATGCATGTTATGGAAATTACCATCAAAATTGCTGGGAAAATGTAACCTGCTGTAACGGAGCATTTGAGAGTACAAAAAGTGAATTTAATACCACATATAACTGTCAGTCCCTGGATATGAGGCCGCAAGAGATGGAGTCCCTTTTGCTGTGGATTTTGCTGACTGTGTGCAACAGTTAAATCACCTCAAATATGGTTGTCTGTGTTTTTGCTCATATATATGATGCCGGTGTAGTTGGAAGTCTTTCTGATACCAGCTTAATCTTGTCAACAGTACAGGCTGTGGATCAATTTCTGAAATTGGTGTGTCTAAATCAATACTGCAGAGGATCATCTTGAGATACCGCAGGCTTATCTCACAATTTGACGTAAGCACCAGAGTTGCTTAAGCTTTGTTTCTGATTTACACTACTTACTGCAGTATCCCATCCAGCCTTGCCATTCATCTGAACAGTGACACTGGCCCCCTTTTATCTTGTTGCATATGTTGATAATCAAAGCTGTGTACTAAAACAAATTACTGTCACTAACACAGTGGATTTGATGCTCGCTAATCTCCTTACTGGGATCTAATTGAAAGTAATGTACTGAAGAAGAAAGAAATGGAACAAATCTATCTGTGCACTGATTAAAAACAACACACTCAATTTGTGAGGGGTATAACATGAAAGACTTCGAACTGGGATTTTAATTCCAGGTTCAATTAACTCATCGTGATGTGGTTTGATCTGCTCAGTTTGTGCTGTATTTGTTAGTATTGACCACAAAGAAAAGAACCAACGGCTCAGACTATGATAAAGAGAGAAGGGGGATCAAGGCAGGCTCGAACAGACGTCAGAACTTAATCCCCTTTCTGACACATTGCTCCCAAACCGAGGGTTACATAAGGGCCGGGGGAAGTGAAGTGGAGGGATAGCCTTTCGTATCATAATGCCTGACAATTCCCATGTGTATGTGCTGTCTCCTTCCATGGATCCACACAATGTGCTTCTGCTACCAACCTCTGTAGCGTGACTCCGGCCTCCGTTGACCGCTCCTATCAGGCTCTCTTCTAGTTGGATGCATCCCCCGCACTTCTCCAACTCTCTGGGCAACTTCCCGAGAAATTTCCCTGAGGCGACTCCTGGGATCGGTGGTTCCAATTTTTACTTCAGTGTTTAAAAAAAAAACCAAAAAAAGCACAAAAGACGTCAGGAATTTGACACATCCTCTAACTGCTAAAGAGCGAGATAGGCAGTATATCATTATTGCTGACCTTTAAAAAAAATATTTTGAGTCTTGGCTGATTCAGGTGGGGATTTCCACCATTGCAGACACCATTAAAATTATTTTTAACCCAGAGTAACATAGATATGTTTTCACTACATCCTTTTCCTTGTTACCGATTTCTGACTCTCGGTCCCCGGCACCCCGGAGGCACTGAGCAGCTGCTGAGCCTGTAGAAGGGGCTGAACTTTGCAGCACAACATTGAACTGATGCTTACGGCAGATTTTCTACTATATGAGGGGAAGACAGCCGGGAAGAACGATGTCTTTACGGAGGCTAGCCTGTATTGTCTCTGGCAAGCGCTCACTTGATGTGACGCCTCACAATATGATAAACCAGAACTTAATCACACAGATTTGGCTTTGCTGTGAACAAAGTGTTGTCATTCACTCTATTGCAGCCTCCCTTTTAAACGCTACAGATTAAGGAAACCTCATTCAAGAATGCTCATAGTTTCATCATCAGCAGACGGTATATGTTGAAGTAATGACCCATCTTCACGGCAATGCGTCTCTATTCACATTTTAAACTCTGCTTAAGTATTTGGCAGCTCTCTGTGACCTCTCTCCTCAACGAGGGTCCCTAATCCCTTCTGTAACAGATTTAGTTTTACAGCCTAAGACATTTAATTATCCATCTTTCTCTTGTTGTTATGCCTGTGATCTGTGCTCTTTACCAGTCTCCGAGGACAAAAACATTTATAAATTAAGCATCGTTCAAGGTTAAAAAAGTATGTGACTCATGCACAGCTTTTTTTTAGTTCACGGCTATAAGAAGTCATCAACCACATGCATTTACACTCCTATGACTAATTTGATTCCCTCCCACCCAAATTCAGTGGAAACAAATATGAATAGTTTACAAAACTTTAGAACTTCAGTAAGGTCGTCTTCCACCTGTCGTGGCCATTCAAATACATGTAGATAGTTTTTATCTCACCTGGTCCCCGTCCTCCACTGGTCTGAGCGCTGCCCCGGCTGAAGGTCAAAGTGCTCTTCTTGTGTTGTTCTTGTCCCAGGAGAGCATTCAGATTTTCTCTGGTGAGTTCCAGCTTCTTCGGGGCTGAAACTGGAGACTCAAGGCCTAAAGAGAAAAGTCAAGCAGGAACTCTCTCAAGCTTAGGTATTGCAGGTTTGTCCTCTGCTATCACAAACTCACAGTAAAAAAAAAATTACACTGGTAAATAAACAGACCGCAATCGAAAAGAAGAATGAAAATTGAAATGGCAAAATCCACACAGTGCTAGTTTGAATTTTTTGAGTATCATCCAGTTTAGTCGGGAACCCTGTCAGCTCTGATGGGCAGTGAGCGGCTGCTGCAGCTTGGACCTGGGGCACAGCCAGCACGCAGAGCTGGAGGAGGATCTTTAAAAGGGATAAAAACCTCCCCAACCACACAAATCCAGGGATATATAATCCCAGGAGCAGAGATATTCAGCTGTTCTTATCAACATTTTTTTTTTATTAGTGCCTGACAGCAATGGCAAAAAAAATTAGGTTTTATACAAATGAGAAAAATAAAGAGTTATTTTTCTTGGTAGATGGTTTATGAATTTTGATTCACTGAAAGCATGCAGAAGGAGGAAACAAACAAGTCATGCATTATATCGCCAATATCTTTTTTTATCCTAGCAATGAAATATCTTTGTTCTGAGAGAAGTGTCAAATTTCCATAAAATGATGTTTGCTATTTGTCAGACGATAAAACTCCAGAATTAAATGGACCAAAAGATAATAAAATAAAGAAGTCACACTACATCTGACTAAAACAAACACTTCACTTTATACTTTCAAATGGCAATTTCATACAGAATGCATTGAGAGTAAGACATGACTGATGAAATCCAATTAGTCAATAGTTCCAAAACCCTTGCTTTTGTGTGTGTGTGTGTGTGTGTGTGTGTGTCGTGCATTAAAAACAGATGGGAAGCTTGGGATGTGATTGAAGCAAATGAAAGGCCAAAAGTATGTTGATTACTGACCTTGCCCCACATCAAGCATTCAGATTAATGAATGTGCCCATATCTAGAACCAAAGCTCATACACCCCCGCAGGACAAGTCATACCTTTACTTTCTCCGTTGAGGGGCGTCTTTGAGTGGGATGGGCTGCTATTTTGTCTCGAGGCATCATCTGTGGTGATGGCACTACCATCAGGGTTGGAGTAAAAAAGGAGAAGAGGCTGGAAGTGACCTTTAATACATTTACTGACCACATCTTTCCATCTTGAGCCAATCTACAGGAAAGAACACAAGAAAAGGCTTTGTCAATACACCTTTACAAAATGGTACAAGCACCCGCCTCATTCGTCTACGATAACTAGTCTCGAGTTAGATTCAGAAAGGTTAAAGTATGAGAGACAAAAAAGAGCTTCTGCACTTTTACGGTACTTATCTCTGGGTCCTAGGATTTTTTTCCAGAGTCCAAACACAGTTTGTCTTTCTGTGTTTGCCCTGTGGAGGACTGGCACCCTGTCCAGGATGTAACTTGTCACTGATGGATGGATGTTCCAATTCAGTTGAGAATAACATGCAGACTGTGGGTTAGAAAATTCACTTCCTTTTTTTCTTTTTTTAACAGAAATAATTATTAAAACTAATGCGCTAACATTAGAATTGAAGGTTGAAACCAAACTACAACACATGATGTTTGACATCACCAAAATTCAGGTGCAGCTTTTAAGACTAAAGCTCTCCCTTTATTGTGCATTGCTTAATTTGTGAGTGGATATAACAGACTTGCCACAAAGGCAAGCTGCAGGCTAACAGATGCTTGTGTGTTCTTTAATTAAGCAAATGACTAAGAGGAGGAGGAAGAAGAAAGTAGGCGTGGATTAGAAAGAAAAATGAGAACCAAAGCAATAAATTGAGGTGAGACAAACATAAATGCAGCAGAAAGATTGGCTTTTAGATCTGTGAGGTTATAGATGTGACAAGAGTAAATACTACTGCCAACATCTGTCTTTACAGAAGGATAAGTCTTTTTACCCCATGAAGGATATTCCTCTGATTAAATATCTTTTATTAACTCATTTTAAAACCTTAAATTTTAAAACCCCCGAAAATAAACACTACCTGAGGTTTTTAAAATGGGCTCCTAAAACAAGTGTGTCTTTAATTTGCTCATCTTGGTTAATCCTATTCATCTCCGTCTCGTATATCATTACCAGTGGTGCAATGGTTCAGAATGAAATATTTTAATCAGGATAATGTGTCCGTCATGCTTTCCATCACAAGAAAATGATGGCCACCAGTCAATAAGGAGTTCCAACAAGTCTTGTGGTTAAAATTTCACATTATCAACACCATGAAAACAGCACGAGGGCTACACTGCAGAAGTCATTTTGAGGCAGGGACTTGGGGAGTCACAGAAATGCTGGCAAGTTTCGATCCAGGTATGGGCTTGGCAGGAGGCTGAGCACTGTAGCTGCTCCATCTGAGGCGGGAGGGTTTGCACACACAGCACAAGCCGTTGATGGATTGATACAAAGCCAGCCAGCCAGACACTGCACCACACAAGACAAAAAACAAAACAAAACAAAAAAAATGTACGCTGGCATTTGCACGCCATAAATATAAATGTGACATAACGTGGGGCAAAAAAGAATGAACGGTTATATTAACGAGCTGCCGTGAACATGCCGGCTATTTTGCATCTTCATTGTTCAGGAGAGAAAACACTGCTGCAGCATTTTGTGGTTGTGGATTTGCAGAGGGAGTGGAGATGGGGATGGGGATGGGGAGGTATGGCTGAGTCTTCAGTGCAATAAAGGCTCATCAAACCACAGGCTCATGAAGTGCAATCGATGTGGCCCTTATTGAACGATAAAGAGACTCGCTGATGGAGACAACAGATTGAACATCGTTATTCTTTGCTGTTGCTGATAAAACCGAGCATGTTTCATCAGCTGGCAACGGCATATCTTAACATTTTTAACAGCTCGTTTGCACATTAATAACTTGACATCAGAGCTGTGGATTGTTAGAAGAGCATATGAATTTCATTTTAGAGTCCTCCTTTTCAATTGCAAGATGATCCAAAATCAGTCATGTAAAACCTAATTTTATAAAATATCTATTATCATTCTTTCACATTTTAACTAAAGGTTTTTTTGCTTGTTTTTAATTCAAGGTATTAAAATTGAAAAGATTTGTTCCAAAATCCAATTCAACTTATTAAAAAAAAGAAGAAAAAAAAAGAAGAAAAAAAAAAGATCCTTCACCTTTAAGTAGCGGAAAAAGTGTATGCCTGGCATCAGCTTCAACCATTAGAACAGAGTCAATTACCTGAGTGATTAGCCAAGTAATAATTTCAACACCCGTGGGCACTTTCTCACCTCTTTCACTGTTGCGTCGTCAAAAAAGACCCATTTGGAGGATTTGGTATGGAAGGCGAAGGCACAGTAGTGGCGGCTGGAGTAGCAGATCATCCCCACCAACAGCAGCTCTCCTTTTTTGGCATGTTCATCTGTCACTCTGTAGAAGAGCTGCACACACACACACCCACACACATCTCATTGAAATCAAGGCGATAGTAAGAGGGAAGGTAGGCGAGTGGTTTTGCCAGCGAGAGGTATCGTTCTCTCCATTTATAGATTGAGATGGAGGATAATGAACCGGCATTGATTTGAAAATCAGTCTGACTCTGCGATGGTTTGAATTGGTGCAATCTCAGCAGGCTTTGACGTCCTGGCTACAGAGCAACAAGGCTTTTCCTTATCATAACACACAGTGGTATTTTTCCCTCCCACAATACAACAATACATAGAAAGTGTTGAACAGTCGCTGGTTTGTTCCTCCCGTGTTTCCCGCAACAGCAGGTTCTCTGTCTTCCTCTCACTCTTCTCAAACAACAGATTTCAAAGCAAATGACGGGGGCGGAGTACTCCGTTTAACACCCAATAAAGTCACATGAAATGGTCCCCGGTGAATAAAGGCCTTTGTGGCACACTGGTGGGAGGATGCATCCGACAAAATTCTCTGGATTGTGTGCTTTGCAAATACGCAAGAGGGAGCTGTCAAATCAACCGACTGAATGCCGCTGTAAGTTATGTAATGGGTGGAACGTATAAGCATGTCCTGACCCGAACCGCCCAGATGATTTTTCCTTATGAAGAGCATCTCTATAGAAACAGGCTCTCAACAGGATAGCGCAATAAACAATGTGCCCATAGAGTATATTTTCAGTGTGAACACTTTAGAAAATGAAAAAAATATATAGATACATTTACATGATGACGCATTTCCAAGTGGGAAAAAAAAATCAACACATCATGGTTCTGCAAACTGGTCATCAACAATGTGTGAATACAAAAACAAAAGCGGTGTTTGACAAATGTGTTGGACAGGCATAAACACACACACACAAACAAACACACGCACTCCGGCGCCAACAGACGAGGGGAGGGGCTTTGTGACAAGCTGACCAAGGCCAACAGGGGCTTTTTGATCAGTCGCGTGGGCCAACTGGGCATTGGGCGTCGACTGCTTACGCAACCGCCCCGACTTACAGACAAATAAATCCCCACTTTATTTCCTGCATATGTTCGATTGCACCAAAATAAACTGGCTCAATAACAACAGCAGGAGAGAGATGAGCCGTTTGCAACAATAGCATGAACGAACCAACTATAGCAGTGACAAATTTCATCAGGTTTTGCAATAACCTGATGAGAGGAAGTTGAATATAAATAATGTTTGTGTAACACCGGGTAACTCACCGTTGAAAGACTGAGATGAGGCCCCAGTGAGCGGATCACATCCTCAGTGAGGTCTGACTGGTCCGAGTCCCACACAAAGCCAATCGTAACTATTTCTGGAGAGTTCATGAGGACACGTCTGATCTTGATCCTCTGGCCACAGTTGCTCTGGAAAAAAACAAAAGATGCAGGGAATGACCACAACTTCAAAAACCACTGAAGATAGCCACACACTGGGCTCCCCAAATGGGCTATTGATAAAAATTCTAATTAAATGTGACTGTTGCATCTTATTGTGCTCATTTTTACACCATTGCTACTCTTTATTTCTTTTTTTTTTACATCCAAATGTATTTTTAAAGATCCTCTGTTCCCTCCACAAAAACCAAGCATGAACAAAAATTTTAAAAATGTCTTTAAAAAAAAAAAAAAAAAAAAAAAAAAAAAAGCCCCCCCAAAAAC
>OMNM01032002.1:10123-27691 GCA_900302745.1 Parablennius parvicornis
CAAAAAAGGAGCATCTTGTTTTCTTTATGAGCAATTGCGTCAATGAGTGGAAAGCCTGTTACTGTATGAACCAGGGATAATTATAAGCGTTGCCTTCACGTTGCTGCAGCCCATTTGCTGCTGAAGCGCTAGTGTTGAGAGGTTTATGGGGCGAGATGCAAGAAAGGAGCAGCTTGCCCTGAAAGGGGCAGGGAAAGAAAGCTGAGTATTTGGTTAGCTCTCTCCCCAGAGCGGGATCATGGAATAGCATCGGGGCAGGCATTGGAAGCTGTGGCTGTGAGTGCTGACAGGGCTCTGCCCCATGTGGCTCCATAGAAAAACACAGTTTCTTATTGACAGAAACACATACACATACACATGTAAACATGCACTCACTGTGCCAACTTTTTAAAGGCTGCAAATACAGTATGTGGAGACCTGTGAAAAGTTGTAGAGCTCTTTGCTTCTTAATAAGAAAAATGGGCTTTCTGAACTTGATTTCATCTGCATCTGTCAGACATTGGTATTACGTAATTGTAATCATTATGGAAGAGGACAGCAACCATTTACTGCTGCAGCCTTGAAATGAACGGAAAGTAGCCAGACCCAATTTCTTTTGAATGACAGCAGGCGCGTTTGCGTCCTGCCCCTCAGCTAAACAGTGTCCAGACAGAACCAGATCTGTCCCAACCCCACGGCAACAACCCTCCCTGCCAAGAGGAAGGGACTGGAGTATTACTTGATGGCTTCCCATCTGAATGGACTGTAGACACGTCAATATTCCTGTTGCTTTACGGATACAGCACAAGTACTCTCCATGAAAAACACTAAGCCTCTACTCTGCATCCCACAAATCTCTCCTCAGTCATCAGCCAGATAAAAACACTTTGCCCTCTGAGGGTGCAATTGTGCGACTGTCTAGACTAATTTACCACAGAGGGCTCGGCATGGCACCGGTTTGGCTATTAACAGATGGGTCAGATATTTTATTAGGATCGAGCCAAGGAAGGCCTCCTAAAACTTAAGTGCAAGTCTGTTCAGCATGTAAAGGAGACCATGGAACAGTTTGGACATGTGAGTGTTTCAACCTTGGCTCGCTGCAGACTCCCAAAAGGTGGAGAAGAGGCTGGGTGTTTACGCCAACGCTGGTCGCCACCTGTTACAGAGGTGCAAAGCATGCTATTATCTCCAGCTTGGGAGAATCTGGCCCCTCAGGCCTGGGCCATAAAAAGAGCAGCGAACTGTGGAGAATTTCTTTTCCACCAGAGGCACAATAGAACAGGGAAGCTGGACTGTGAGAAAGCAGAGAGGAACCCGGACTGGAATCTCTCAGGGCTTCGTAGCCTTCAGCTCTCCCAAAGGAAGAGTTGGCCTCTCAAGTCTTAAAACTGTATGGCTTAACAGATAATTACTGTCATCAGGGTCATAGCACCATCGTTGTCCCTCATTTTAGTTTTTCCCATCATTCTGCATGTAATAATGCCTCACTGTTAGCTTTCAGAGGACTCATAATGATAGATTTTGCTCTATAGGGTTACAGCTGATGACGTCACCCTTCCCCTGTCAGTTGTCTCATACAGAAATCCCACCACATAGGTGTGTGGTTGTGTCACAATGCATACCTTTAAATCACACAACATCTTGACTAACAATGGGTCTGTCAGGACTGGATTTTGTCTCACTGATGTCTCAGGTGAGTCTCAGGTGTATGACCACTTGTTCATACATACAATGTTCCACAACATCCTCAGTGTCTGCAGCTGTCAAAACCACTCAGGGGCCTCCAGGATGATTGTCAGGTACCCTCTTCCTCCTCCAGATGAGGGGAGGTCTAACACTTTATGAGAGCCAGTTAAAGACAACTGTGGGAGTCTCGAGTGCATTTTCTCCTCTGTTGCTTTTATATGCTGTTCACCCTGCCTGGTACACAACGTCCCTCCTCCAAACATTTATTGGCCCACCTATGATGGCAGAATTCCACATTGTTACAATGTTTTTGACTGCAAGATTTATTTTTTTCTTTTGTTCGGCGACGTGCACACAGGTATATTTACTTCTATATGAACTGGATAATTCACACTTTCACACATTCATTCAGGTATTTGTGGTTTATTTTCCAGGCTGTCCTGGGGCAAAGAAAACAGAGTTCCTGACGAGTGTACTTGACGCTCTGTCGACAGACATGGTGCACGCTGTCACAGATCCAGCATCTGCAGGAAGGTATGACATTTGGGCATGTTCATCTGATATGCTATGCATAAAAGCACTAATATGCTATTATCAACCATTCCTGAGAGAGGAACAAATGTTTTCCACTATTTTGTGCTTATTAAAAACTGATAAGACTTCCAATACATCTTCATGCTCAAACAAGTCAGAATTATCATGAATGGTAAAAAAAATAAATAAAAAAATAAATAAAAAATCTTCCTTTTTGGATAATGAGACCATCTTTGACACTTAAACTATAAGAACAATAGTTTGTGTAATTAAATATATACCACACCCTGACATGGCACCTTTCTTTCACTGTATATTTATATATACAGCAACTACTACCAACATGCTGGTTTACCTTTACGTTTGTTGCATAAAATGAAAAGAGCAAATAGAAGGTAATATTGGAAATTCTAAACACTAAAAGAGCTAGAAAAGCTCAAATGGCTAAAACAGCTATCAAAATTCTGTTGAATTGTAGTTGTTAAATTTCATAAATCTGGCATTAAGTTTGCTAAACTCCATATTTGCCTACATGTTTTAAGCTGTTATTGTCTTGGTGACATCAAACACATTTTACTGTGTGAAAATAAGAAAATGTGGTTGCATTTGCCACACACTATTGGCACAATTCAATTATTTCTAGCATCTTATTTAGTATCGATTCATCATTTCATCTGAAACTACATTTGATCATAGAACACTATTAACTAAGGGATTCATTTTATGAAATATTTAAAGTTTGGTTATATCTCGTCAACAAAATCAGTGGTAAATTTTTAGAAAAGATCCAGATTTATGTTAAAATTCACGTTAGCTCCAATCATTGTGTTTTATTAATGTCATCAAAAATTATGAGATATCTCTGTTTTATTTTTTAAAACAGAACATGTTATTGTTTAAGCTTTTTTTTTTTTTTCCTTTGCAATTCACAGCTGTTTTGTTACCTGGGGGAACTAGGATTCTGTTGTTACTTTGATTAATAATCATTACCTTCCAAGCTGACCTTTGATAACCTGATGAATGGATATCTGACCTTCAGGATGGCTGAACCTGACCCCAGTCACACCCTGGAGGAGAGGGTGGTCCACTGGTATTTCAGTCAGCTGGACAAAAACTCCAGTGGGGACATTGGGAAGAAGGAGATCAAGCCTTTCAAACGCTTCCTGCGCAAGAAATCGAAGCCGAAGAAGTGCGTTAAGAAGTTTGTAGAGTACTGTGACATCAGCAATGACAAGGCGCTGTCCCTGCAGGAGTTGATGGGGTGCCTTGGGGTGACCAAGGAAGAAGGTGAGCCAAGCAACACACACCGAAACATACACATCTATTTACTACTGCAGCAGATTTCTAATGAAATTGTGTTTATTAACAAAATGCACCATATATAGCAGTGAGGTAGCAATTTAAATTACTGTATTTATAAAATTTCAGATAATTGACAGTTGAGAAACCAGACTTTATGGGTCTCATCGGTCTCATTAGCTCAGTATTCACGCTTTAAAATTCTGGAAATTTCAACCCTTTTGTGATTCAAAGCTTCAAAGTTAATGTAAATAGATACTCTTACATGTAAAACACTTCCATTGAACAGAATGAAACTGAGCAAAAAAGATTATTTCTATTCTATTTTACATATATTCAATGATTATGGGCGGCATGACTTGGTTGGTAGAGCGGTCATTTCCCAAATCTGAAGGTTGCCACTTTGATTCCCATCTCAACTTGTCCACATTGCAAAGTGTCTGTGAGCAAGACACTGAACCCCAAGTTGCTCACAATGTATGGACAGCGCCTTGCAGCCTTGGGTGTGTGAATAGGTAAATGTGATTAACAATGTAAAACGCTTTCATACTGCCCACACAGTTAAAAAGCTCCCGGTAAATGAAGTCCATTTACCATTTGAACCTTAAATTGTCTTGAAATAAAGAAATATATAATCCATGGATTTCTTCGCTTCGCATTTTATTTTGCTTCAATTCTGTTATTTATGGTGGTTTTTGAGTAAAGATTGCCCAATATATGACAAACGAGCAACATTCTGTTTATGTTTGACAACAGACATAGTGCCACTTGCGCTACTTATATATACACATTGTCATGCTTATGTCATGTATATAAACAGGAAACTGGAATAAATGGTGTCTTTTTCCTCATAAAAAGTTACGTTGATTTTAAGTTTTTATCTCATTTTGTCTTCCAGGTGCCAAAACAGGCGAAGGCTTATCTTCCAGTAAGCTAGTAAGTTGACCGAAGCAGAAATACACAATCTTCAAAACAGTGTACAAAGAAACGAGCTCAAGTCAAACGTTCTTTTCCTCAGAATCCCTCGAAGAAGCAAGGCTAAGATCAACAACTGAGATTTCCCCCTTTCTCATGGAGAATGTGCCCTCACCAATCGGCAATAACGGAAACCATAGTATTTGCACTTTGTACTTTAAAAGAAAAAAAATGTAAATTCACTTTGTAGAAATAAGGTATTTAAACAGACTGCTGAATCTGTGAATGATGTAGTTAGCTTTTTATGTTCTGACAAACAAAAGATATTTAACACATACAATGTATGTGTCCTTTGTGTGTCTAAAAAAAAAAAAGTGTACTTTTCAAAGTTGTACAAGTTTTCGTGTCTGACGTTTAATTTTGTGCCCCTTTTTGCTCCCATGTTGTTAATAGTACAGCACGTATAGTTTGCAACACAGTTACAATGACCGTACCATGACTCATGTACTGACCTGCTTTCTAAAGCAGTTTGTGAGAATGTTTTTAAAGATTTGTCATAAAAACGTCCTACATGTCTTCATATATTCATGTTTATTAGAAATAAAGATCTCTTTTATACATTTGGCTCCTTGGCTGTGCCTCATGTGTCAAAGAAGCTTAAAAATGTCTGCAAATTGCAGTTTCTCTTCAATCCAATTAGTGTTCTGTTTTTCCTCTCGTTATATAAATCTTGTAATGTCTTTACCATTTTGTGTTTTCTTGCTGTGTCTTCAATAAAACACCTTGTTGACATAGTTTTAAGGAGCCAAGTATTAGTCATACATAGCAAAGGTCATGTATCATCCCCTTTTTCAGACATTTTGCCAATTCCCCCAAGGCAACATTTCAGAATTGGAAAAACGAATGGTACTCATTTCTGTTCTCATCAGAGATCTCTCACACAGACTGAAGACAAACCAACAGGCCAATCTCAGCTGTGCCTCAAATGACTGCACATTAAGAAGAGCATTATATGGGGCAGTGCTTTTTCGTGAACGTGTGTATTTGCGTAAGGTATACTTATTTCTACACGCTGCATGTAAACTTTAACAAGTCAGTCAGTTTTGAATGGATTCTTTGTTAGGAGCAGCATTCAGCTCAAACTAGCCTTGACATATTACACTACTGTACATTGTTCCTGCCTGATTATGTTGGGGCTACTATGTGGTGAGCCATGGCTTTTCACACATAAAGTCCTCTATAGGTCTGAGCGACTGACCTCCCACTGACCTGCTCACCCAGGCTTAGCGTCTAATTTATGATTAACACATAAGTCTCCTTTCTGTGATATAATCCAGCCCAATGGTCTGGTTTTAACACCCCCAAGGAACACAGAGGACAGATTAAAAGTGATGGTGGATTAGCATTGTAAAACTTGTCTTTTTCTTTCTTCATTCACAGAAATAGAAACACATTTTTTACCTTAAAGAAAAACTTTGCTCATGATGCCAAGTCAAAGTGGTGCATCTGAATGTGATCATTTCAGGGACAAGTAGGTCAAAATAATTGATGGATATTAGTCTTTTGATAATGCACCCACAATTCAACTTTGCAAAATCTCCATTTCAAGTTTCTACCTAGGTCCCTGGCATAAATCTACTTGAATGTGCTCTCAGCACTGAGCCCAAAACAACATTTGCTTTTACCAAGCAGTCATGTAATCTGGAAATGTTGCCACGCTGCTTACAGGTGCAACCGTGCATCCAACAAACTTAACAACCTGCAACTAAATCTGCAGTCAACCCATTCAGTGCCGCTCCGGCACAAACCTCCACCTAACACAATGCATGAGTCTTGTCGTCTTTGATTTCTACTCCCCTGGGCTGAGATGCATGCAAGCACCTTTTATGATTTGGCTGCACGTCAAGGCTTGCTTGTCTGAGTATATTTCCCGACTCCAGCCTGAACTGATAGAGTAGCTGAAGAAAAGCATCCAAACCTTTTGGCCCAGCTACCAGGACCTTCTCATGATTGGCAAAGTCCCTCCTTCTCCTGCTCCTTAGTTCTGCTTCCTCACTTCTCTCACTCGCATATGCACAAACATACTCCCTGAACACAGAGATACCATTGAGGCCGATTTGTGGGCACAGTTTGTGTGCTTTAATGGGAAAGAGGAGGCACCCGATCTCACTGCTGGCAGGCCCTGCGGGCTGTGGATTCATGAAGAAATTACTGTCAGAAGCCATCAGGGCTTTAATAGCCTCTGGCCAAGCCGCGGCTTCCCCCTGGCTTTCGGAGGGGTTCTGGTCTGTAGGTAAATAGCATAAGGACAGCCTGCACCCTGGGACCCGCTCTCTTACTGCTTCCCCTGGTGTGGCCCAAACACCCCAGCAGCCCAGTCAGCACCATGGGGCACTGTAAGACATTACACTCATGAAAATGAGTTGCTAGAGGAGGTGTGACTTTCTAATGCATGGAGCGCAAAAGAAAAACAAGCAGTGTTGTGAAGGACTAAGTGTGCTCACACAAAAAGCCTTTTCATAACCTTTATCTCCAGTGAAAATGATTTCATTTGTTATTGTGATGGCCAGCAAAAGGTTGAAGTTTTTGTAAGAATGTGCTTTACTTTTCTTGTATTTGGGTAAAGGAGAAGATTGATTCCTTGAAACATGTCACCTCAGCTAAACATGAAGGCACACAAAGGCCATAGAAATCTAACAAGCATCACTAAAACCCACTTTAGTCTGTGAGGTTGTACTTTTTTCAACTAGTACATATGCAGTGGAATCACAGCATAAGACAAAACCTATCCCTCTCTGTTATGCATACAGAATAAAGCCTTTGGCCGCATTTATAATGTAGGTCTTGATGCCCAGATCAGATTTACTGCCTAAATCTGATTTTGTTTTTTGTTTTTTTGTGTGTGTGGTTTTGCGTATTTTATCAAGTGACCCATGATTCTCTTGATTACACTTGCCTACACTGTCAAAAACAACAAACTTCAGGCTACTTCTGAACCACGCACCAACTGAGAAGCCAAAGATGATATATGTGTACCATGCTAATGTCACAGTGCATGAGAAGTCCGCCATACATCACTGGAATTTTTAGGCAGAGAAAGAGGAAAAGGGCCATGATTGCATCTTGTGTATATGCTGCAATTATTTCCTTCAGAAGACATGTGACCTCCTCAACACACCAGTGCCAGATTCACAATGTTATGAAAATCTGATCAGCCTGGTTACAGGGCGGTCACATCGGCATATATCCGATACATATCTGATTTATTGCACATATGAATGAGGCCTGTACATGATCTCAAAATATCTGAAATCTTAATGTATCTTTTTCCATTCACATTGTCTAAAAAAACATATCCAATCTGTGCCAAATAAGAGCAAAATACCCGCATTGGGTCACATTACACTGACTGTGTAAAAATGGCCTTTGACGCCACATGGGCTCTGAATTCTAAATTATCTAAAACATTGTTGGACACCAAGACAAGAAATGGAAAGGTTTACTAGTATATCTTACATTGCAGAATTTAGAAACTAAGTAAACCTTTAATTCTTTTACCGTTTTCACACTGAAACTGACCCACTCAGCCGATATTGTAAGTGTGTCTGAATCCGCACTGCACTGACGTTCAACACAGGTTCGGATAAACAACCCCCTGATGTAGGGGAGAGTGTCGAAAGAGCAGAAATGCAATAAATCCTCTGAGAAAACTTGTAATAAGGGCAGTCATTTTTCTTTCTGTATGTTTTGTTTTTCTGTAGAAGCTTCAGTTTGTTCATGATCTGCTTCTTTGTCCAGTTGAAGTTTTAATCCCTCATCAGTCCAGTGATCTTCTAGTATAGAACTGTGTTTCAAACCTTCCCTGTGACCTGCTAACATTATTGTTCCCTATAACAGATCGGTGCAAGCACCATTAGCTTTGTTTGACCAGTCCAATGCCGTTTTATCAGAATTCTCAATGCAGTCTACTTACATCACAATGATGTTTGAAGACATGGTTGAGTCAGATGAACCTTTTATCCATACCTGCTAATCACTTTGCTGCTGAGCAAAGTCCAACCTGCTACAAGTCATGGAAGGTACCCAGGTTGAGTAACTCGGCTCCCAATGTCTAATTAAGTTGTTCGCATGGACCCCGCACCAACTGCATAGAGTCAGGATCAGGGAGTGTTGTGTTTGTGTGAAAAGGGCTTAAGTCAAATCATTCGTGAACTACTTTTGCTAACCCCCGAGGTGCAATATTTTGCAGGGAAACACCACGGCCACCTTTATAATGAATGGTTAAACAGAGGGTGCATTAGTGTTTATGTATATCATATATGTCAAAGGAACATCTTCTTGCATGCCAAGACTTCTCTTTCCCGACAGGAGTGTCACACTGAATCCAATGATTTCCCATTGTGCTTCACGCAGCTATCTTGCTCCATGACGGACCAGCCACCGCCATGATGTAAAACACAAAACAGTTCCTCAAACCAGGCCATCCTCTTCAATTATTTTATTATTAGTTGTGATGTTCATTTGTTTATCCTGGTCACTCTCGTCAGTGTGTGGCTTCCCTGCACCACCCGGAGCAAGTTATTGGATTATCATCCTGCCCTCCAGGCATCAGAGAGACTGAACTGCCTTGAACAATTTTCCCTCCTTGTATTTTGGTCTTTCATTGCTGTGTGCGGTCAACACCAGAGTTCACTTCAGCGGATAGTTCGCTGAAAGCTCACCCATAGTCTGCTGTGGTTCATTTCCCATGCGTGTGAACTGTGGTGCAGTTTGTTTGCCGGTGGACTATCTGGTGGAAAAAATACAGAGAGTGAAGCGAAGTGTGATGTAGAGAATGTAGTGTATTTTGAGTTTTTCTTTTTTTTTTTTAAAGGCAAAGAAGCTGGAGAAAACAAAGGAAATGTGAGGCAAATGTGTTGCTTGTAGACATGAACATGACATGAAGATCCGTGAGTGCATCCGTGCTCGCATCCATGCGTACGTGTGTTTATTTATTTTTGGGAGTGTAATATGAAGTGGGATGAATAAGGTGGATTGGGTCCAATCAATTAGCTGGATTTTCATGTTGTTATGCTTTTTTAATTTCTAGCCAGTGTTCATTTGTGCCCAAAAGAAGCAACCGCTGTAACTTAATGACCTTGTCACAAATGTTTGGTCATTTTCCAAGAGGTGAAGCTTCTCTGAATTCTGTGCCCAACCAAAAAAGCTCTTTAAGCTCAGTCATAAATGTACTTCTTTCACAGGAGAAGGAGACACTCCTTGTCACATCAGCGCCAGTTTTAGTAAAATCTGGTAAAATCCACATTGTGCAGAATCCTAACTATACTAAAACCTCCCAATTCTGATTTCCTAACAACCCATCCCTTTTTATCAACCCTCACTGTTGTTGTTTTTTTTTTTATATAAATAGTAACTGTAATTACTGCAATTGCTAACTCTTATCAACTTGCCTAACACTGATTTGACTGAATAAACGAATGAGTCAGTGTGTGTTCATAAGCTGTTTGTGGCCTCTGTATTGATTGTTCACCTCTAACATGTCCCACTTCCCGGTCTTTGAAATGTGATCACAACATCACAAGCGTTTTTATTGTGTTTAATGTGAACACATAAACAAACACACTAAGCATAATCCCAGTATAAAACCTGTAGCCGTTCAATCAACACGCTTTTCACAGTCTCCACTTTGTTGTATCAAAGTGATAATGGACTTTCTGCTTCCACCAACCATCTCACCTTGCCCATAAATCTAACATTTTCCTCATCAGTGCCTCAAATACAATGGCTGTCATGTTGTCCTGACTGCTACACAATGGTCTTATCCCTCATTGTTTGAGATGAACACGTACAACATTGGACATCCCTGCCAAACAGCCAGCCAAGCAAGATAAAATGTTCCGCTTGAGATAGATTGTCTTACAGTGTCAAGGGAAAACTGAAGGGAACGTCATCTTGTGCTCTGCATGGTGTATTGTGCAGCTTTTCTCATTTATGTGAACCAGCTGAATGGGGTGGCTGCCAAGTTCAGGATCTGGCTTGACATCAGAATTTCCCAAGGTGATAAAGAGGTTCTTGTTTGACAGACAGAGTGAGAAAAAAAAAAGAAATTATGCAGAGAGAGTGATACGGGCAATTAGAGGAGCAAAGTTTTCGCCAGACAAGAGAAAGAGTCATGAATGTGTAAAAGACCTTCACCCAGAAAAGCACCTATTAATGACACACAATACATTCAGAAAAAATAAATTTTACAAAGAATTCGATATACAATATTAGAAACATATGGAGAGAAATAAAAACCTCTTGAGAGCCCACTGAAAAATCATGATTGCTACAAACGTTCAGCGATATGTTCTGTGCCCAGAGAGCCCCTCTGACTCTAAACCTGCAGATCTGAACATAATATTTGCTTTCATTCTTGAATATTTGTGGGGATTAAAACCTCTGGGCCTGGGAGCTGTAGGGTGGGTGTGCATGTGGAGGGAACTCGTCCTTTAATCTCATTCTCACAGTGTCCACCTTTGACATAGCGGTATCCCATTTGAGCCTGACCAGGGCTGAGGGGGAGAAACCGTGTGGGAGACTGAGCAAGGGAGGCAATGAGGGGGTACCTTAGGAGGGCAGGTGGGGGGGACGGCAGTGGGTAGCTGTCGGGGCCTAAACCCAGGGGATTAACGGGGTGACTTCTCCTCTGGAATGTTCCACTGACAGCCAAGTCCCGCCCACCCACAGCTGCCTGGACCAGACAGGTGCACGGCGGAGTCGAGGCGGGTGGTGGGTGGATGTGTGAGGGAGACAGGGTGGCTGAGGTGATTAGGGAAGAAAGCAGACTTCCATACGTAAACATTAGACAGAAGAGTATATTAAAAGAAACAAAACAAGGCACTTTATTGACTGCAGCATTGCCGTCGACACATCGAGCAACCAGAAAACTGAAATCTGTTCCAGTCAATTTCAGTGCAGAGATTATCACAAAATTCTAAATCACATTTAAAAGAATTCAACAATCAGTGGCTTTCTCTGCACATTACATTTTCCTGCTGTGTGCAAATAGGAGATATGTGCATGTTTGAACCATTCTTTATGTTTAAGTTTCTTCTTATTCATGAAATTGATTTACAGGCTTCATCAATTAAAAAAAAGAAACCTCTTGAGTTTTTCAGGCTGCATGTTCTTCCTTCATGTGCATGAGTTTTCTTTGGGGTAGTCGTGCTCCCACAGAGTAAAACAAAATACATTTAAACTCAGCCTAAACCTTTGGTCACAAATTTTGTGTTAGAATGTCGTCTCATTGACAAAATACGTTGACAGACATAGTTCTAATGTTCTTTTAATGGCATTCTGTATCTGGTTGATCAAATAAACTATGACTACTATAAACTATAAACTACTACTTACTCACTGTGCCAAAATGAAAAAGACATGCATGTTAGATAAGATTACTTGGGTACTTTATTCAGGATTTTTTTCTATATCTTTAATAAATCCATTCATTAAACTTCATTTCAATAGCATTTTTCATCCAGGCTGTTACAAACCAAGGTGCTTTACAATAAGACTGATGCATCACAACGAGACAAACAAGAAAGTGGAAAAATCTGAAAATACAGAATGGCAAGAATGGCTGGGCTTATGAAATAAAGGAAAAGAGCGACGTGTATGAATTTAAGAGGACAGTAAAAACAGAATGAAATTCAAAACCATAACAATATTTAAAATTATATTAATAATTAATATGACGAACCAATCGATTAAAATGTAAATCACATAAAATATTAACATTAAAGTGTGACATAACACAAGATATAAGGTAAAATATATAAATAAAATAGTAAAGAGGAAAAACAAAATAAAATAGATTTTAAAATCATTACAATGAATTTCAAATAAATATATTTAAGAAGTTAAAAAAAAAACATTCACATCCCTCTATCCACCTATCAATCACCAATACACACAATTTATGTAGACTAGGGTTTAACAGAGTTTGTAGAACTTTGGTGCTAACCATTCTACCTATTTATTGTATTATACCATAATATTATACCTATGTTTGCCACAATTATAACTGAGTGAATTATGAGCGCTATTTTACAACTGAATGTAATATTTTAACTGAATTAAAAGCCCCCAAGAAGTGTGTCCCTCCATATTTTTTCATATTACTTTTATTTAACTTTCTGTCTTGTGAGCTTGTTCCAGTTCAAGCTGACATTGGAAATAAAGATCCCAGACAGTCAGGCACCTCAGGTAAACTGGAGTCTATGAGGAACTTTATTGAGCATGCATATCTCTGAGCACCTGGAGACACAGAGAGAACATGCAAAACCCTTACAGAAAGGTCCCTACCAGAAGAAGGAGTGCAAACCACGACTATGCCATTAATCCCCCCTCCTCCGCGCTACCCTCTGAAAATATGTGTAATTTCAAAATGTAAATGTTGAATACATCTTGAATAATTTCTAATACAAAAAAGGTTTCATTTTCCAATAGCTGGGATACGAGTGAGCTGCTGAAACCCAACATTTCCTTGATTTAATACTACGAATGAGTCTGAGATGAATCTAACACACAATGCTCTGTGTTGCCAACCTCTGTGAACAATGCCCATTCATCAGTCCAGTCATTTCATCGACATGCTGTATACAAAGCAGACATGGCAGCTTTTGGTAACACACAACAGTAAGCAAATTCATTTGTCAAGCCATAATTTCTGTTTGGGAATGTACAAGATCTTGCCCATGCTTGCACCACAGTGATAAGTATTACTTTGCAAAAAAATAGGCAACAAAGGATTAATTTTCGGCCGTATTTTTTCTATGCTGCATTAATTCCACATCGGTAAGTGCATGGTGGTTTTAGTAACATCCGTGGCTTGTGCTAAGTAGCAACAAAGGACAATGAATGCCGCCGCTGATCTACAACAATCCCATTTTCGGAAGAGAGGAAAAATCCCTCACAGGCTTCCCTTTGAAGCCGGTGGGATTCCTTCAGGTAGAGAGAATGTGATTGTGCTTCTAAGATGTTTGATTGATAGAGGGTCTGTGAAATCCGACTCTTTGTTTTGCTCTCCCTCTGGTGACCTGCCCTGTCATGTCTCCACTGTTTTGAGAAGCAGGTAGTCTATCCAAACATCAGGTGAACAGCGAAGGGACAGCACAGCGCTCAGGTGCTACGACTGCAGTCTCCCAGAGGTCAAAGGTGACAAAGCGGGGGTCAGTCTGGTATTCAGGTGGGTTAGGGTCAGGAACTTCACACACTTGTAGCTTCTGAGTTGTTAACAGGAAAGAGAAACACAGATGAGGTGTGAGCCAAAACCCTCAGCTCACAACACATCCATTATTGAAAATTCCCTTCTTTAACTGTGGATGAGCAAAAATGTTAGAGTGACTCAGATTTTAAGCACACAGACACTCCTGTTCTGTCTTTCCTGATTGAAAAGCACCATGAGACACACAATAATGAGTACATGCTTACAAAAAAATAAAAGTAATCATAAAATAACTGTTATCAGTAGTTATCAAGCTACAGACAAGAAACCTGCATCTAGTCGTAGCTCAGCCTCTGGTGGAGTTTGTTTCCGTGCTAATAGAATGCAGTAACAGACAGCACAGTGTCCAAGTTGTGCCGAAAGGCCTCTTTGTGCAGAGTTTGCATGTTCTTCTTGTGTGTGCATGGGATTTTTTTCAAGGGTTTTTCCAGTTTAATTCCAAAATGTGCATGTGAAGCTAATTGGTGACTCTAAGTCTACAATAATTACGAACATAAGCATGTCAGACAGTCTGTCTTTTAAAATAAACTGTATTATTTTCTTTGATTTCATCGAGTTAATCAAAAACTTTAGTTTCAAAAAGATCTGGATCAAAGTTGTTGCCCCACCCCCTTTTAAGATTTCTCTTCTAGTATTCAGCGTTAAATCAAGTCTACTTTAAATATGGTGCCGCACAGTCTTTGCGGTTATACAGGATGGATTTTCAGTTGGCCGCAGTAGTGAGGAAGATGGTGTTGACAAAGCAGGTGTGTCTCTGCCACGCCACCATCCAGGCTGTTTTGGGCAGATCATCTCGGCATGTGTGCAGACCACCAGGCAAGGCTTTGTACTTTCCCTGGAAGAGCCTGACTCCTGAGCTCCGGTTTTAAAACAAGCCTGAGACGAAGTCATCGCATAGCTTTCCTGCAGTGGCTCGTTGCACTCAGACACACACTGAGAAGATCGCTAAATCACAGGACTCACCAGCAAGCCAGGAGCAAAAGGAAAAGCAACTCGACAGGCCAAACAGTAAACATGCGTCTTGATTCTTTGCCTCATTAACCCTGCGAGCTCTGATGAACTTCACATCTATAACTGAAGCACACTGCTGAATGAAGAACAGCTATCACCTTACTGCTTTATTGATGGTATTGATTTATTGGGGTTAAGTCATGCAAATTTATAATTAACTATGTGCTCACTGAAATCTCATTTTCAATATTTTTGAGAGAAACAATAATCTGATTCAATGTTGTTTGGGGCCTTTTTGTTGTTGTTGTCAAACTTTCCTTCTCTGTACAAGGTTCACATGCTGATCCAATTCTCTCTCCATGATTTTCTTTAGTGGCGGATAAGGTGATTTAATGATTTATTAGAGCTGCCGAATCCAGCAAAGCTACAAATCAGGGAGGCCGTGGTCACATTGTTCAGACGTGGGGAGCAGTCAGCCACTGTAATCCGCATTGAAATGCCCCTGAAAGAGGCTGTTGTTACTGCCCCCCCCCCCAACGGGATGGAAAACGTTAGAAGTGCAGACTATGTGAATGTGTGGTGTCAGAAGGCTGCTTATCTGGCATTAGTTTTAAATGTCTATATCACAGCAAAGACCTGTGTGCAGTGCCGTGTCAGAGAAGAATATGAAGGAGAAACACTGCAGGGCTAGAAAATGTGTCCTCAGTTCATTACATCTAATAGAAGGAAAGGATTTATGTGTCTACAAGTCTGAAGAACATCTTTGCTCATTCTTATCAATTTGTACAATGGTATTTTTTTTTCAGGTCTCGAGATTGGTGGTTCAATCCAGCTCCCAATCTAATATGTCAAAGTGTCACTGCACAAGAAACTATAAACTGAACCCCATCTCTCATGGTGCGCGCGTGCATGAATTGCTCAATGTCACTGGTCAGCATGTAAATAACGGCTGCTCAAGCAGTAAAAAAATGGAAGTAAAGTGTCCATGCTATTCTAATAGTTTCTCTGCGTTGAAATATGCTTTACAAACACAAAACATTTCAAGAATGATTCATTCCATTTCCCCAGCCGTAACATGAACTGATCAGTTTTCTTTCAAGTTGTCTGAGAAAAAACATTGCAGGCCACAGATCTCTGCTTTCATCTTTTGTACTGCTTATTTTGACTTAGCATTCCTGACTTGAACAATAATAAAATATGATATAAAAGCAAATATCGATGATGGAAATCCATCTTTTTTCTGGTAGCACTGACAGTGTGGTATACTCAGCCAGACAGTTTGACAATTCACAAAGAAGCAGATCATCACGTAAGAATTCAAAGAGACAAATTAACTTTAGATACATTACCAGAGATGTGTCTAGGCTGTGGGAGGAAAACCAGCATCCCCAATGAAAACCCACATGAGCAAAGTGTGAACATGCAATCTCACAATGACACTGTACCAGCTGCTGAACTGAAACTTTCGTTTTGACTTTTCGGTTTACCACAATGTTTGCTGCAGTAAGGTTTGCTGGGGGACCTGGTCAGTGATTTATACAACGCTTATCTTTATGTGTTTTTAAATTTTTTCCATAATTAAAAAGTGCAAAGAACAATATGTAGCTGTGCCTTGTTTTGTAATTTTGCAACCTCAATCTCATTTTGTATTATCCAACAGCGACATCAGAAGACAAATCTGATTGAGTGAGTGTTGATATTGACAGAAGCAATAGCAGTTTAAATTTGGTAACAAAGACATACTTAAGTGTTGTTCCGGCAATCACTTTATGGTTCATTGGCAGCACTTGTTGAATTGGAAATAAAGAAATTCTAGTTTCTCTGCCAGCCAATGTTAATGTAACTATTGTATTCAAGCTAAATCAATCCCAAGGCCATGCTATTGTGGTAAATATGAGCACAGCTGCAAAGATCAGCACCCCTCCTTTGTGATATTACCTAATTAAAGAATGTAAATTTGAATAAAGAAAATCTCAATGAGAACATTGTTCAGTTGTGTTTCCCCCTGGTAGTGTTGCGTAACTTCACAATACTCCATCATTTCCTTCTAATCTTCTGCATTCCTCTTCAGTAATGTTGTCATATTTCACATAAGTTTTACTTTTCCACCGCAAATCATAACTCATTTCTTGATTGTTTAACATTGCACGACATTGTTTAAATGTTATTTAATAAATGTTGTTCATCAACGGACAGATATTTTAGTATTACATAAAATTCCTGACTCTTTATTTCACAATACGTTTGCCTTCCATCAGTCAGATGTTAAAAAAAAAACCACATAAATGTTTGGACAAAGCTAAAGTAGCACTATCATGGTTCGATGATTACACACACAGATCTCTTCTTTGAACCATTTTGCTCATCACATGGCCAGAGATTCATTCACATCCTTTTCAGAGTAGGTTATGGGGAACGAGTGACACCCTGACCTACCATCACACATCAACCTCCCACCCCCATCGCTCCCATGCTCCCTCTTCCACCATCTCTATCAAAGGCTTAGCCCGGTCCGCGGACAGATGAAGGGGGAAATGTGAAAAAATTAAGAGGAAGAAAAAAAAAAATGTTCGAAGCCGCTGATGTGTAAGGGAACCAAGTTCAAGTGCTGATGGAAGTCGGCCATTATGAAAGAAAAACCCTGTTTCAGCCTATTATTCAGTACATGTCAAAGAGCAGTGCACAGAAAAACTGTGAGAAAAAAAATCCAACTGTCAAAGAAAGAGGTGTTGTATAGTTTCCATCTATTTACCGACCCTATTTTTATACATATGGTCAAAACTGCCTGAGGAAAGGATATTGATAAAAGACCAGTTCCTCAGTTAACAGCTGAATGTGTTTCTTTGAAAAGAAAAAAAAGAAAAAAGAAAAAAGAAAAGGTGAGCTTGGGAGAAGGGGGAGGTTTGATAAAGTGTGACGGCGAGGGTGAAGGATGT
>OMNM01032013.1:6326-24952 GCA_900302745.1 Parablennius parvicornis
TCAATTGGCCTCTTTTCTCTCTCTCTCTCTCTCTCTCTCTCTCTCTCTCTCTCTGTATGTATACAAAACAAGAGCTGCAGCTTCTGTGAAGGTTACTGTCAATGTTCCCTTTACTGGAGCTTATTGACCCATCAGGTTTGATGGGGGAAATTGTTATTATTATATTGATTGTCATATGCTTTCTATTCTCTAATATTTCCTGTTTTGCTGTGAGTACTTTCCAAAAGTGTTCCCTGAACACTAGAATTTCTCTGAAGTTTTAACATGAAACAAGTTGGGCTGAGTGCAGATTTTGTTTGGGATTTGGAAGCTTGAAAACACTTGATAGTGATAAGGATTAACTGAATATTCAGCCATTTTGCATTTATTTGTGAATTTTGTTTGTATTGATCTTTTTCTAAAATACAAAGCATATCAGCACCATTGATGTTGGGTGGCTGTAGAACTTCCCCTCTCATGGTTGGTGCTTTAATTCTCATCTCAACCTGTTAGTTTTTCCATATGTCCATGGGCAATACACTATTATTGGCTGCAAAATCTGTGGATTTTGGAAAAAAATAGTCTTCCCCTTTTGGGGGTTTCTAAGATTGCGAAGATCTGACAGATGAAATAAGATAATCACCATGTTAATATGATCACGATCGTCGTTAATTGCTGTCCTAGTTATCTAAACGCATTACCGACTTGGACAAATGGTCATTGTATTGTCGCAGTGTTGTTTATTTACGACCTCAGTGAGAACATCAGTTATTTTCTTCTGTTTATTTGGAACTGACTAAAAATAATAATTTAAACAGAGTCCCCCACACTGCCTGGGCTAAATGATGCTTACAGCTTCAGAGTTCATTGACCACGTGACCTAAAGATTTTTTTTTTTTTTTTGCAATGTAATATGAGCCCGCTGGCATCCTGTGATGATTCCTGAGCCCGCACACCCATTTTATTTGCTATCTGTTACATGATTTGGCAGCTCAGATGACGTTAGGATCCGATGTCGTGCTCGGTGCATCAGTCATTTCCAGCTTCTCCCCGGGGTGTTAAGCCAGATACAGGATAGCTGTACTTCAACACGCTGCTCACCAAGTCTCACCAAATTCTGTTGGCAGGTGCAGCAGATATCTGAACTCAGTTTTGAGAACACTTTTTTTTTTTTAAATATATATCCGTCATCTGTTTATGATTTGCCAAATGCAGCCTATTATGTAATGAGTATCTGACTTTTGCATTCACAGCCTGATATAAAGTCATGATCTTTAAATAGGGGAGGCTGTCCGTGTACTTACGGTCACAATTAGGTTCAGTGTTTCGAGCTGGAAAAGGTTGAAAAGTTCAGCTCATCTGACAACCAGCATAACAGACTTTAATCCAGAGCATGTAACAGTAACACATTAAGGGCTAAGACGGGTCCTTTGAGGACACTGCGTGTGTTGGCGTCCTTATATTTGGAAGAGACTGCCACAATGGTGACATTCAAATTGTTCGGTCACAACATCTTTCTGCCAGGTCTCAGAATACCTATTCACCTGTTAGAATAGCAAGCGCTATGTAATAAAACTAAGTTTTGTTGTGAGTAGCAGCTTGAAACAGTGACTGTGTAATTCCAGGAGGAATCCTTGGCAACAGCATGCAGACCAGCTATGTAACCTCCAAGATGTTTTTTTTTTTCAGGAAAATCTCCTTTTATACAGAAATTCTGCAAATCTGCTACAGACGAGACCTGTCGTCCCACTGGATTAGCTTTATTTTAGACTGAAATAAAGCCAGTATAGGGATTCCTGCTTTTTATGCGGTATGTAAGAATGAGATCCGTGACATGACACATCACACAACACCGTCTGTGTCTCGTCCCGTCATGCCAGTTCTTTCATTTTATACAAGCATTACTACGGCTGCACGACTGCTGCTTAGACGCTCGTCCACCCCCATT
Source organism: Parablennius parvicornis (assembly GCA_900302745.1). Lineage (NCBI taxonomy): Eukaryota > Metazoa > Chordata > Actinopteri > Blenniiformes > Blenniidae > Parablennius > Parablennius parvicornis. Next base: position 8,254 of record OMNM01032013.1, read on the forward strand.
ATGGTGCGCATTCTCTTTAGGCGGAGTGACAAGGTAGAACGTCCATCACTGAGATCCCGCCTCAAATCACCGGTGTAAAAAGGGGCTTAAGATGCTAAAGAAAGCTGGCTTGTGATTAGCTTGAAGTGGATTACATCCCTCAACCTCATTTTTTTTCTTTTTCTTTTTTCCCCCACTTATTCCCATAGCAGAGTTCTCTAGAAAGCAGGGAAAGAGAGGAGGGCTGCTTGTACTAGGCTTCCTCAAGGTGTGATTCAGCATAGATGTGTGAATGTGAAGCAGGCTGGGACTGAAATAGGGCTCGTACACTGTGTCGCTGGATATTCACTTGAGAAGCAGCATAAGATGTGCTTGTGTTAGAAGGTTTCACTCCACTTGGAGCATATTGATTTCGCAGCAACCTCACTCCCCTAGGTGTTATGTCTTTTTACGTGCACAATTATGGAACTTTTTTAAAATGTTCAAATTCAGTTAGTACTTTATAAGATATACATACTCTAATAAATTGTCTTTTTTTTCTTTTTCTTTTTTTTTTACATTTGCTTACAATATTAAAAAAAAAAAATCAACAACTTAATGAAGCCCAGTTAATTATTTAACCCACATTTTAAACCCGCTGCAATAACAGTTACCTTTTCCAAAGGTAACTGTTATTGCAGCTTTTAATATAGCTCCTGTCTATACATTGAATTCATGATATTGACATTTATATTGATTGCACGGTTGGGAAGATCAGCCACATTGATTTTACATCAGGTACACTAGAGACTGAAGTATATGTTTCTGTGAAATTCCCATGAAGCTGCTTGGTATAAGATGTGTAGGTAGAACTCATGTTTTTCCACATTTATGCTAAACAAAAGTGAGTCAGCGATCAAATCGTCACATTGAAAGACACTGGTCATTAGAGCACAGACGCTTGTCTATATAGCCCTGCTATAGCTGAGACTAGTGGAGTTTGATGATAGAATGATATTAATATCAAGTGATACATCGGCTCTATAAAGCTGCAGAAAGTGCAAGGGCATTTCTGTTTGCTTCTTGACAGTGACTTTATTTTTGCTCATTAGAAAGCTTGTTCATTTCCCTTTTACAATCTGCCATATTTGTAAGAAACAAGCATTGGGATGAGCAACAGAGCTGAGTATGTGAGCTGCAGCCATGAAAAAAACTGACTAAATGTTCTCTTGCTAATTGCCTTTTCTTAAATTTTTTTTTTTTTTTTTTTTTTTTTTGCTCGCAGGGTTCTAAGCGTCTTCTGAGATCAAACGAGTATGTCCTCCCACCCAGTGGACTGATGGAGACGGATCTGGAGCTCACATTCTCACTACAGGCAAGTGCTCTTTCACTCCACTGCGACTTCTCACACTCGCATAGCAGCAGCTACTTGACAGGAAAGACTGTGTTGAAGCCTTCAACCACCCCTGGTGGCCCCTCTTTACTGCTGCTAATTCTTGCTCGTCGGTCTAAAACAGGGGTGGGCAATTAATTTTTCCCAGATGCCACATGAATACTGAAACTACTGTGCAGGGCCAAGCCATAATTTGACTCCAGCTCAGCTTCATGTAAAAATATCTCTTAATAGAAAGCAGTTTGATGGTGGTTCTGGTGGGTTTTCTCTCTCTCTCTTTTTTTGTTTTGTTTTGCATTCGTAATGAAAAAATGTTTTATCATTGAACACAGCGATCAATTCCCTACATGAGCGCACAGCCTTGTCTTAGATTTCAGTGATTACGTATATCCATGTCTCAATAAAAAAAACTAGTAATCAATCTATCGTGAAATTTAGGGGTTTATTGATACTTTGCCAGTCCGATGTCCACAATCCCAAATTTTACAGTCTAAAGGAATTAAGTGGATACATTTAAAGCTGAAGCAAAACTGTTGATTTGGTTCCATCGTACAAAAGCAAATTGCATTGATCCAGTATTTATCATTGACCATCACATTACTTACTATGACAAGGTCTGATCTAAATGAACCAGCGGGGTAAGAAGTAGCACTCGGTTTATACATTGGCTATGTTTTATACATTTTGTTCTGTGTATTCTGTGACACAGATTTAAAAAAAAGAAGAAGAAGAAGAAAACCATCTAATGCAATGACGTCCATTGTGTCTATCACAGAGAGGAGACTTTGTATCAAGATAAACAGCATCAAATATCTCATGAATTTCCCCTAGGAATTAATAAAGTCTTTCTGATTCTGAAATAATTTATTCACACCCTAAAAGGAAGATGAAAATGCCTTCACAAGTCACGTAGAGTGAATATACACTTATGCTTTCCATCTAATTCATGGAATTGCGGTGCTCTGTGCAAGTTGTGATATATTAAAGAGAGAGTCTGTTGTGTGTGCTGCTGTTATCATCACAGAAGCAGTTTTTGTTTTAATGAAGCAGCAGGAGCAAATCGAATGTGCTGACATAACTCTGGATGTGGCTGATGACTTTTTTATACAGTCAGTTTTTTCTAACTGATTGTATTTGTCTTGTTTCCAGTATCCTCATTTTCTAAAGAGGGATGCCAACAGACTTCAGATTATGCTGCAGAGGAGAAAACGTTACAAGAATCGAACCATCCTCGGCTACAAAACCTTGGCGGTGGGAGTTATCAACATGGCGGAGGTACTGTATAGTTACCTCACCTGGGGAACAACATCTCTTTCACTCATTTCTCTTCGTGCTTTACCATCGGCTGTTTCATTTCCCTGGAGGACCAGGTCATTCTGGCTCCAGGCTCTTGACGGCGTTCTTCCCTGACAGTGATTGACATTGCTATTAGGGTCTGCCAGTCATGTCTTGGTTTCCAGAGAGAGCGCTTCCTGTGATACATATTATTTGAGATGATTCATTGCAATCACACATATCGCAAAGTGAAATTACAGACCATCTGGACCTGTCTTCTCTATAAACAGTGCAATCAGCTTTTGGAAGTTGAAAATGATAAGCAGGGAGCTGGATGCTTGATCGATACTTGAAAGAGATGACCTGCATATGCATGTTTAGAGTTGAGAAACGAAAGACAAATTCCTCCTGGACTTTTCGAGGGGGGTATTTCGTGGGATGGTTGCTGCAGCATGATGGATCAAAGTGACACCTTTCCTAATTTTGTGCCCTTGTGAGTGAATTAAGAATATTTAATCTCATCAAAGCAGGATTTCTTTCCAGTTCAGTAATCGTTCCGCTATCAGACATCAAGCCAATGCTAATGTAAGCTAATGGAAGAAGTGCAGAAGACCAGGCTGACATACTGAAGGCTCATGTCTCATTACTGGTTCTTTCTAATTCACAGAAAATATATTGAGAAGACATCCGTGAGGACTATGACACTGAAAAAAAAAAAGAGATGGTGTTAATTTTTTAAACATATTCAAAAGTCAAGCAGTGCATTATCTTGGATGAAGTTAGTGTTTGTGAATGATTTCAGAATTAAAGGTAGATCTTTGGACAGATATTGAGCATCCCGTTTCTTATGAGAAAAGAATGTGAGATTTTTGTAATTACAGCAGACGTGTTGCTCTGTGCTCAGGTGGAGTTCTTTTCCAGCAAGCATCCCCAGGATTGGATTTTGATTGACATCTGAAAATAGAACTAATGTGTTATTGTATTTTAGAATACCTCTGGACTGCCGTGCTGTTTTGGTGCGCGCTGCAGTGGAACAGCCCATCTTCTATGAATATATCCTAGATTGTCCATTATTGGATCCTGTTGGGTAATCACCATGTCATCCGCTGCAAAATAAACCCCCTCGTGGCCTTATTTTGAAACTACCGAGGCATCTGGTGGGAGGAAGTCACTTATTGGACTTTGCACGGAGCATCCAAGTGCACCCCTGCCAGCGTTTGAGCAAAATGAGCCCACTCCCAGAACAGCAATTCATCAAGTGAAGTATTGCAAGTACCCCCTAGACAGAGTTTGGAATGAAAGTGTGTTATAGTGCTCGCCTGGATGGTATGCACATATTAGTTTGGCTCATTTAGTCTTTGAGAATGTGGAGAGCAGAATAGTGCTAATGAAGATTTATTTGGGAATAGCGTGGCTGTCGGTTCGTAATCAGTCTGTAAATCTCCGTGAGCATAAAGCGGTGTAACAGAGGCCATTTTAATCTCTTTTGGATCCTTGTCAGCTCCGAGAAAAACAGATCAGAATTTTCCATCCCACCTCTCTGTTTGCGAAGCATTTTGTGTTTGGAATATCGGTTCATTGCTGCTTGAACACACTTTCACAGAGTGATTGAAAGACACAGTGATTGTGTGAGACATGAAGGCATCTCGGCGTAAAAAGCAATTGACGCCGTGACCAATGATGTCCTGTGTCCTATTGACAGTCCAAGACAGTATGATCAGCAATATTACAAAGGCTTTTGAGTCAGCTTCGTATTTGAATTAATACACAAACTCTTTCCTCGCCATTGTTAAATATTGTGCAGGTGATGCAACACCCGACAGACGGAGGACAGATCCTGGGTCTCCATAGCAACGTGAAGGAAGCGCCAGTGCGTGTGGCGGAGATCAGCGTGTACTCTCTGTCCAGCCAGCCCATCGACCACGAGGACGGCAGCGGCCAGGCTGGCCGCAAGACCAAAACCTCAGGTGGGCACCTTTCACCAGCTTCCCGCCTTCTTCTTGCCACGCGGGTCCGTCAGACGGGCCTGTGCCCGCACCGTCCGGCAGAATCCCTGTCTGTAATTTCAGCTCTCACCCCGGAGCCAGCCTCCCTGCACAGCCCTCTCTCGCTCTTCCCCTCCTTCCACATGGCTCCTCTTTCCCAGCTGAGCACAGAAGAAACTCTATTAATCCCAGCCCTTCCTACGGGCCAAAGATATGTTATTCTCTTCAACTATGGTTGTAATGTTGATTTGAGAGTTGAACAGATGTCGGGCCTATTGCCTTACACTGCTCTAATTCGGGATCTCACTGGGAGGGAGTGGTGGCAAAGTCGGGGGGGTGGGGGTGGGTCTATGCCCTGTCCGGACTCCATGCAGCACTCCCTTGCTGTTCTGGATGTTACTAAGGGGGTCGCTCAAACATAACCGATGAGCTCATGCGCCAAATATTAAACTAGTGTCACTCCTGCGAGGGAAGGGAAGATGTTTATCTTTCCCCCTTCTCTGCAGTGCGCCCCAGCAGCATCCATCACCTGTAGGAACACAGGTCAGGATGTTTCGCCGGCAGAAGGAAGTCTGCATTAGCCGCTGGAAACGATATCACTCTCCCATCACCTCGTTTGCCCTCGGCTGTCAAACACATCAAAAACTTCCTGCCCGTTACAAATGTGCCTGTACGAGCCAATAAAACAGAAAGAAGACGAGCGAAATCTTTCAGCCAGTTGAAATGTCATTAAAACTTCATCAGAATGTGGGACACGGCTCATGAATAGAGCTCTGCACTCTTAATTTGCATATAATAATTTCATTACTCTCAGCAAGTGAATTTAGTATTTGATTATAGACTTGGAAAAAAAAACAGTTTTTCATTGCTGTATACTTTGCTCATTATTCTTGCCTTGCTGACAAAACAATTCATTACTGATAAATCAAAGTAAAATAGGAAATTTAACGACTTTATCTACACAAGATGGAAAATTGCCTTGAGGTTCCCTTATACGTCTCTATAAAATAAGAGATGGCATAATTTATCTCTTATGAGTGCTATGCTGGATTTCTTGTGTGATACTGTAGGATGCTGCTGGAACTATATTATTGAAGAAGTGAAGACCAGATTACCTTGTATTAGTACATTTATCACAAAAGAACATTTGAGTTTGGTTCTTGCAGGTTTCTTGAAGTTTTTTGGGGGGAAAGATTGCACAGAAAAATATATAAAGGGAGGGTGGATCTATTATTTATTTCATTAAAACACATTTTTTGAAGATGGATCTGTTTATAAGCTAGATTTTTCAGCTGGTAATATATTAATGTTGTCAATATGTGTGTTTGTGCTGGGCCCGCATCAGACCGCTCCCCAGACATGGACAACTATTCCGAGGACGATGACGACAGCTATTCGTCGGAGCAGGAAGCCAGTGATGACGCAGTTCACGGCCAGGTCGGTGCCAGGAGCTTCTCAGCTCCACCTAAATACCAAGCGGAATCAAATACTAGAATTACTACCTCTCATATTATTTTATTTATGTAAGACAATCAGCGCTTGTTTGTTTTACTATAACAATATATTTTCAATATGTAGCCCTCCAAAAAATTTTTGGATTATTATTCAATCAGTATCATCTATCTTCTCCATATTTCAGGACCTTTATGATGAAGACGATGATGTTAGGAAGCCCAAGAAACCCCGTAGGAAAATGGTCCGAACCACTTCAATGACCAGGGTATGTTGCTTGGCCCTCTTTCTTTCTCTTTTACTCACTTGGGAGTTTTATGCTCACCAATCATTGACTTTGAGAATAAGTTGGGACCTGTGTGTGCTGTTTTACAAGCTTTTAAGGGAAGGCACACACTGTGTTCCAGTGGTCTGGGCCATTAAGACGACATAGACGAGAATGTAAATGAACACTGTGGGTTCACTGGACTGATTCTAATGGTCTTTACATGGAATGGTTATGAATGAATAATCCAGTGGGCAGTAACGGGGAGACTGTATAAGCCTGAGAACAGCTGTCATGCTTATTTAATGGCGACTCTTACTCCATATTCAAAAGGGGTTTTTTTCTTCTTTTTTTTGTTTTTTCTTTTACAGCAACCAAACTTCAAACAGAAATTCGTGGCCTTGCTGAAGAGGTTCAAGGTAACAGATGAGGTGAGTCGCAGAAAAGAAAATCGCTTTTGTTTTGATTGACAACTGTAACAGTGTGTTCAATGTCAAAAAGGAACGGCAGATGCAGCATCCGTCGCACAGCTGCCTTCTGGGATTTCTCGCCCCTTCGGTTACGAAGTCTTCCGCCAGCCAGCTGTGAAACTTACAGTTTATTAAATTGTCCCCGGGGGCAGGATAAAATAATTTCAGCATTGACTGCCGAAACAGCACATTGCTACATCATCGCTAATGTGCTCCTGATTGGAAGAGAACGGGCCAGTAAAGAAATCACTGCTGCAACAGAGCTACAAGTCTCATTATGGCGTTAGGCCGCATTACGTCTGTGCTCATGGATGTATGATTCATACATTTCCATCAGCGGCACTTTATATGCAGGATCCATTAGCGGCCTTGTTCGCTGCCACTTAATATAATGATAAATGTATTTGTGTCTTTCTTTTTGTAAGTACTTAAGAATGGAGGTTTCTGTGGATTCTACATAATAGCCTGGAACCATGTCATCAGCAGGATGTCGACCAATGATGCACTTCTACTTCTCGAGGTCCATTAGTGGATAATCTATGTTCGGCCATTAGAATGATAATCATAATTGCTGTTGAACTGTGAAATCCATAGGAGCAATTGGAAATCCTGTTGCCTTGTTTCTCTCTTTCTGGCTTCCCAAACAAATCACCAACTATGTAACAAACATGATTGTCTTCAATAGTGTATGTTGAGGTTTTTGTTGTTGTTCAAGTTTACGTGTGACGTAAACAATTAAGGCCGAGAGTGACATAACAGAGGGACACTTACAAAAGCCTCCAGGGTATCAGAGTTGGGTTTTTTTTTGCAGGATGGTTCTGGAAGCTCCAGGTGGCCTGATGATCTTTTATCACATTCCCTGTCACTAATCTCCTTCCTTGTGGCTCGGGCAGTGTGTGAGGCTTCAGTTCTATAAATACATAGCCAGGAGGAGGAGAGAGGGGGACAGACTGTGTTTATCTGCTCCCTGCCAGCTCCTGCACTTATGGAGTGGCATTAATCACCTGATTAGTCCACAGGCCTGCCTGTGTGCTGTTCCTATGATATACATCCCCACTGTGCAGCTGGCAGAGCACAGCTCAGCACCTTAGATCTCCTCCAACACTCACTTACCTTTTAATTGCCCTGCTAAGAACGGAGGCGGTGATGTATTTATTGCATAGATTTGTGGCATTTTACAGCCTTTCAGTGTTGTTATTCATTCTTTAGGCTTCATTAAGTGCGCCTGCAAAAGTGATTCACTAATAAACCGCACCAATTATTGAATCCAAACCTGTGATTACAGTTGAACAAAGTTGCATCCGTCCTTTGCGACAGGTTCTGGACTCCGACCCGGTAGACCAGACCCAGGAGGTAGAGGAGGATCTGGACTTACTCTACGACAGTCTAGAAGTGTACAACCAGAGCGACAGTGGGCCAGAGATGGAGGACAACGAGAGCGTCCTGAGTACTCCAAAACCCAAGCTCAAGTATGTTGATCTCTGTCTTCAGGTCATTCCACAGAGACGGTTGATACACTCCTTTTAAAAGATATTTGTTTGAAGCCATTCTTTTTGTTAATCAAATCCGACTCGTCACGATCTAGCTTGATCCAAGACAGTGGCTCGCTCCATAATGTACTGCCAACCACACTTTGCTTCTTCAGACTAGACTCATAAAAGCTGAGCTTTCTGTTTTGTACTTTTGGAGTCATTTCAGCAGGAGGCTAACTTCGCAGCACGGAATCCTTTTATCCACAATCCAACTGTGAGCTGATTCATATCCGAAATCCTTGAGCTCCCTTCCAGCTTTATGAAGATCAGACATGTTTGGCAATGATCGGATGAAACGATTACTGATTCATTGATAAACCATCAAGATCTGAGGCGATTTTTGAACTGTGGAAATCTGTTACCTCAGCGGTCGTTGAAAGCAAGCTGGCGACAGTCATTTGTCGACAAAGTAAACGAATATAAACTTTCTCTTAAGCCTCAACGTCTGTGTGTGCATGAAACTTTAACAGAGAGAATGGTTTTTATGGAGCGCCCTTCTGTAAACTTGGTTTGAACTTAGCTTCTGTGGTTTTATTAGTTGTTTTGATTCAATCTCCTACTTTATATTATGTTTATTCTGATCTTAATAAAGTGAGAGAGAACTTTATGTTAATTAAAGAAACTCTGAGATTGGTATATCACTTGATGGCATTTAATGTGTTGTAAAGGACCATACAAAACATTCAGGCGCATCAATACTGCTGTAGGCTCAATAATAGTGTTTTTATTATAAGATAAGATAATTTTTTTTCCATTTTTAAAGTGATTATCATGTAGAGGAACGTTTTATTTTAATCACTTTGAAAATATTTATAGTACAAACCTAAAAATGAGTTTAAGTGCCTAGTAAACATTTCTCCTTTGTCATCTGTCCAGAGCAAGTCGGGTTAGCTTCAAATGGCGGTAGTACCTGAAGAGCTCAATATTTTTTAAGTGACAATGCAAAAACTTTTAAGAATCACAATGTGTTTTCCTGTTTCCAGGCCGTTTTTTGAAGGGATGTCTCACTCCAGCTCCCAGACGGAGATCGGAAGCATACACAGCCAAAAAAGCCAGCAGAGAGAACTGTCATGTCCAGTAAGTTGATCACCAAACACCACGATCATGCCACAGTATTGTATCTTAGCCTCACTGTTTATTCAGTGCATTTATAAACAGGACTTTCCCCTCTGTATTGTCCCACTGTTTAAACTCCTGGTGGTCTTCCCGCGCTCACTGTGATGGAGGGATTCCCGAGGATACTACAGGAAAGATATTAAGAGCTTGAATGCGGAAAAGCATCGAAGACCGAATTCTTAGCCTTTACACCTTTGCAGCCATTCTTTATTTATAGGGACTGACACTAAATGACCTTTCCAACACACAAACACACACACATACACACACGCTATTATGCTGCCATGCTTGGAGAGAAGATTGGATGGAGCAACACTAAACTCCCACTCAGAGATTTATGGCCCATTGGAACAACAAGGGCAGAGGAAGAGAGACATGTTGAGTGTGATGATGAGAGAGGGAGAGCTGTTTATAAATATCTGGGAATCCATTTTAGCTGGTAATAAAATAGCCAAGAGCCTTTCAGACTATTGGGGCCCTCCATTTCACTCGGTAAACATTCCAGTCGAACTCCATCAACGTGTCTCGCAGCCAGATTGAAAAGCCTTTGATGTAATGTTGAAAATAAATTGAAGGTGGTGTTTCAAGGTGTATTTAAACATGGCCAGCAGAGGAAAAACCTTAGCACACACAAATTTTGCAAATTATCAGTGCATGGTGCAGCTGCTTGTAGTGATATTTCTCCTCAGCGGGTCTATCACTGTCATCATGTGGAATTACACGTCCTGCAAGTGGTCAGTCGTACCTGAAGGAGATGGAACATAACATTTCCATTTGAGGCTGCGAGATTGTGCCACTTATTTTTTTTGCCGAAGAAGTCCCCGCCCATGGCTACAATGATGTAATGAGCGTGTGTGTGTGTTTACCCTGCAGAGTGGAGCCTTCCTAACTGTGGACAGGTGTAAAGTGCAAAGTGGGCGATATCAAGATGACAGCATCCCAGACGCAACCATCGGGGTATGTTTTTTTTGTTTTGTTGGGGGGGTTTTTGGACCAGCAGCGAATCTTTTTGAAAACTACATCACCTTGAGCATTTCTTTCTCACATTTCTCGTTTCCTCTCAACCCCCCACCACCACCGTCCACCCTGTCTGCATAAGTGGCCCTTCCTCCCATGGGTGTCAGCGGTTGTTTTCTAAGAAAACCTAACGCAGCAGAGAAGCAAGAGGCAGGCAAACAAAACAGCACAATCGTCCTGCATGGATCAGTAGAGGTAGCTTCAAAATAGCTGGGAGGCAGCTGGCTAGATCTTTACTGATGAGTATCAAAGTATTGATAGTTGTCTTTGTTTTGGCTGTTGTGCCGTGTGGTCAGTCTGTCATGGAGGGGCTTGTTTCACTAACTCAGACCACAAGAACTAATGTTCTGTTCCAGCTGCCTTGTTGCTCAAAATGCTTGAAAAATAGTCACTTTCTGATAAAACGAGTTGTGTTCAAGGTCATTCAGTCAGCCTGGACACCGCCAATACAGCCAGGGCTGCCGACTCCGTGTGAAACATTAGCCGTGCCTATTCTCCACACTGCACTACACAACTTGAATTATTTTGGCAATCTCTGAACTATCCCAGAAATGTTTTATTTTCATATTGAACATCCACTCAGTTCCAAAATACAATGTTTTATTTCAATTACATTTGTTTACCATAATTCTTTTCAGGAGGAAGGTTTTCTGGGAAGTACTGGTCTTTTTCTCCGGTTAATTTCTCAATTCTCACTAGTGTCTGATGTAACTCACACACATCTTAAATGAAGGTTTCCCCAGAGGTTGACTCTTTTTGCATGACTTTTTCATCTTGAATAATAAACTGGCATCCCTCACACACTGTGTGTGTATGTATGCATACATACACCAGCTCTGAAAATGAAAAATAATCTCCTGGATTTTATTAAAAAAAAACAGGATAAGTTCACAGCCACAGGCAACAAAGTAGCAGAGCTGTATATGAGTCATTGAAACAGTCAGACACTTAATTAGAAATTAAAACCATATTAATGCTAAGGTGTGACACTGCACACACACACCAAAAAAAAAAAAAAAAAACAATAGATGCGATTGCCCTCTGGAAAGTAACTTGAAGGAGGGAGGCCTTTGATTTTCTAGGCTCTCCAACAACAAAGACTTCTTGGATATCCAAACTCTGAGGATACTGGAAAGCAGCAAATGCTCACTCAGTCACCAAGCCAGCATCTCTCCACTACCGCGCTCTACTCTCGTCGTCTCCTCACAGAATGGGAAAAGCTGGTGTTTTCTTTGGCAGCATGACAAACGATATCCACAGGCTCTTTAAATGGGGCTCAAAGGTTATTATCAGTTTCTCGCTGCAGAATGTTGTTCCTTTACCAAAAGAAATCTTGAATTGACAAAAATATCTATGGATTTCTTCTATCACATCCATCAATTTCGACTTTTAATCGCTTCCAGATGTGGATGGATTTCTTTAAAGTGGGTCATTAGGCACACTAACACTGAGAAGACCTTTTTCATTTTTTCATTTTTTTGTGGTTTTTTTTTGTGTTTTTTTTTTTTTTAGTTTTTTTCCAGAAAAAAATCTTCACTCTGAAATTGTTGATTATTTTCACCCAGATATGTTAACGTCTACGTCCTTGGAACTTAGGGGCTGGACATCACTGCTCAGTAATCCATACATAATCCATAGATCGCTCCAGGTCACATTTCCTCATGTTAGCTAGTGTAATTGCTATAATTAGCTTGGAAATATTGACTAAACATTTTTTAAATGGCATTTATACTGTGCGTCAGTGGTCTCCATCATTTTCTCCTTGAAGCCAGAGCTCATAGTTTCCGAGACGGATTCTAGAATCTGTCTAAAAATCTAAATTTTGAGATGACTTCAGAGTATACATTTATTTCTTGAAGACTGCAAGTAGTACCTACAATTCATGTGAGCTCCATCTGTTTATGGTTCAGGAGCCAGAGACTGACGACAGTGGGACGGGGCAAGGCGAGGTGAGCAACTGGGACGTCAGCACCGAGCGGGTGACCAGCACTGTTGGCAAACTCTGCAAGACAGAGTCCCAAAACCACATGTCTCCGAGGTAAACCGCTGCGCCTGAGCCCCATTTCTTTTGTCATTGAGTCGCTGGTGTTGTGCTGTCTTTGATTTGAATTTTGGACTAATGTGAACTCATTACTTCATTAGTTTTCTTCCTTTTTTTTTCACGTTTTGAGCTCTTTCCATTTGATCTTCTCCACAGCAAAGCCGAGAACAGGCTGCAGAGACGTCCTCGCAGCACGTCCATGAAAGACAGACAGAACTCCAAGGCTCAGAGCGACCGGACCAGCAGTATGGAGAGCGAGTGTTCCCCAGACTCACGGCTCATAGCGCAGGTAAACAACATGCAGATGTAACACGGTACACAGCCGCAGATGTGGTATTATAGACTCGGTTTCACACTGTTGTGCTTCACATCTGTTTCCAAGGTTCCCAGGAAGTCTGTGTACGACCAGCTAAATCAGATCCTCATCTCTGACGAACGCCTCCCAGAGAGCATCATTCTCATCAACACTATGGAATGGCAAGGACAGGTGGGAGATTTTTTTTTTTGTTCCCCAACTGAACGACTTCAGTTCTTTTACAGCACCTGGAAACAAAAACTTCACCTTGTTCTTGTTTTAGCTCATTTATTTTTAACTATTTGGTGGCTTTTATATTTTTATCTTTCGTATGCTTTACTCTGTGACTGTACTTTTTATTGTTTTTCGTCAAGTTGTCTTTTCTGCTATTTATTTGTTTTACGAACATTTTTGTATTATTTTGACACCGTAAACTGCTGCCAGGATACACTTGTAAAAGAGATTACTAATCTCATTGTAGCTCACCTGACTAAAAATAGGCTAATGAAATGAAAATGTTCACACATGTAGTAGAGGTGCACACACAATCAGACATAGTATCATGTTTACTCGCATTATTTTTCAATATCAAAAAACTGACCGTCTCCCTGTCGTCTGTGTTTCTGCACAGTTCGTTGCCGAGTTGCTCAACGAACAAGGCCAGCCCATTGTGTCCACCTGCTCTGCTGCTGATGTTCAGGCTGCCTTCAACACCATTGTGACTCGCATCCAGAGATTGTGAGTCACAGGCATAGTACATACACACCTGCTGGTTGAATGACACAGTTGTCAATGGCCTCTTTTAATCTGTACCTCATATCGGTGGCTCTATAGAATTCAAGGACATCGATGCAGCGTAAGTGGTTTCCATCTGTAAACCTATTCCACCAGATTTGATAGTTTCTCCTGGAAAAAAATTGGAGTTCAGGTTTTGTTTTTTCTTTCTTTCTCTTCTTTGATCTGTCTGCTTTGCTGTAGCCTCATTGGGAGAGAAGACGATCTCAATTTGCAAGGCTGCACCCATTAAACATGTTTTCTCCCACATCCAGCTGAACCGCAACCTTTCAACGATTCACACACCTGCTCCTCAGTCGACTTGTTTACTCCAGCTGGGGCTATGTGATGTAACACCCATGTGCATCTCTGATGTTGACATCAAAGATGGCACCAGGTTTTTCCCTCAATAGTTTATACTGCGAGTAAGGAGAATGTTTTTATTTCCACAAAGATGTGTGAGGGAAAAAAAAGGGGAAATCCCAAGAGAGTTCTAATTTATTTGAATCAGTAAACATTCGATCCTCTCTTGACCAGCATCTCTGAATGATATTAAAGCTTAGATTAAAATAAATGTGGAAATAATTACAAACCAATTAAGAAACAACAAGTAAATTGTCTTGTATATCTATTCACCTATAGTGCTTCTATTGCTGGCTGCTGGATCTAATCTCCTTGGAAATGGAGACAGGTTGAAAGTCTGCAGCAGCCCAAACGTAGAAAAACAGGCACTCACACATAGTCACAGTCACACCTCTTGGCAATTCAAATCACAAATTAACCAACATTTTACACAGAAGTTGCTTCTACATCTCTTGAAAGGGAAGGTGTTGTGGTGCTCGTGTGTACAGTCAGAGAGTGTTTACATTTACCACGCATGGTTGGCACGACAGGAAAAAAAGTTAAATAGAAAAAAATTAATTTCGATTGTTAAAGCACACAGAGAACAAATGTTAACTGGCAAAGTGTGTGTGTGTGTGTGTGTGTGTGTGTGTGTGTGTGTGTGTGTGTGTGTGACCTCAGGTCTATCATGGATTCACTAGAAATTGAATCGGTCCTGCATTTTTTCAATGCAGGATTAACATCTGAAACCTGCGATTTTTAGTTTAACTCGAGCTGTTCAGGCTCTTGCAAATGTCCATTTCTTTAATTTTAAACTATATTAGCCAGACTATATTTAAATGAGGGAAATCCGATTGAGATAAAAATCTTTCTAATGTCTATAATTTTCTCTTGCAGTCTCTCTGACCTACATTTTCTAAATGAGATCTTGCTGTTAATCACTCATTCCCTCTCTCCGTGTTCCTGCCTGTCACAGCTGCAACTGCAATGCACAAACACCGCCGACTATGAAAGTGGCGGTGGCAGGCGACCAGAGTTACCTCAGCACCATCCTGAGGTTCTTCGTGGAGCAGCTGGCCAATAAGACACCCGACTGGCTCAGCTACATACGTTTCCTGGTGATCCCCATCGGTCAGTGAAAAGCCAACCGAAGCATGCCACCCTCATTGTTTTTTATACTTAGATTTGCCTGCGCTTTGAACACAGGCTCTCACCCTCTGGCGAAGTACGTGGCCTCCTTCGACAGTCGGTTCAACAGCATCTTTATGGACACAGCGTGGAGAGAGCTGTTCTGCAGGACGGAACGGCCCGCCTCAGGTACCGACCACTCGCTCGTATCTGGCTACAAAAAGCAAGGCTGCATGTCTAATGCTCAACCAGCTTGAAAGGATAAGAAATGGGGTCAGAGCAAAGGGTCACAGGCTGACGAGTGGGGGGAAAAAAAAAAGAAAAAAACCATTTCTCCCAATTGCAGAAGACGGCAGCAGCCTGTTTTGGATCATGGCTCCGTCTCTCCTCCTTGTAAAGTGTCGGCTGCTGTCAGAAATCTGCCTCAGCCGAAGCAGACAAACACAATGGGATTTTGTTGTTTGAAAATCTACATCATCATGAGATTATAGACCTTTTAGTGGCTTTTTGTGTCCGTCTACACATTTGTAATGGTTCTCAGCTATAAAATGTAGAATTGTTGGTCATTCGCATCCAATTAATGTGACTCCAGTAAAGCAATAAGAATCTTGAATCAATCCAAGCATCCTTAAATTGTTCGTTTAAGAATTTGTTGTAAATTGCCTTGATAGCTTTATTCTCTATTAGGTTTAATTTTGTTTGTACACCCACTATCACTTGTAAGTTTCTCTCTCACACACAACCATATTTGAGCTTCGGTTACAATCCTCCTCCTCCTCCTCCTCCTGCTCCCCTATCGTCACTTGTTCCGCTCAAACAAGCCTCAATATACACTTATTAATTCACTTAATTCAAATCCCCACAGATGCCCGAGTAATGCCTTATATTGAATCTTTATAAAAGCACCGGATCTTTCATTTATTCTACAAGGACTATTTTTTTATCTCACCTTTACTCTACACTGGAAAATATGCAGTTGGGTAAAATAAATGTGGATTCCAAAATCTCCACGCCAGGTTCTCAGATAAAACATAGCAGGTTCCACGCAACGCCGCCCGTGGCCTTTATTTGACATACAATTCGTCTTCGTGTCGTACGGCTGACTTCACCCACATTTTAATGACATTTTACACCCAGCAACTCCCCGTCTCCTTAATTCAGTGGAATGCAAATGATTAATGCACAGTCTCCTAGCAATCTGGCGCGTGTGCAAATTAGCATGTGCATCAGTTGTCTCGCAGCTTGTTAGTCAGGTGTAAAAAACAGAAGACGCCTGTTGTTAACATTCATTCCACCCCCCCCGCAGACAACATCGATGTAGCAGGAAGAGTGGTTCAGTACCTGGCTGGTGCCAACGTGTCCCACCAGTTCCCCATCTCCGAAGCCATGCTGACCTACAAACAGAAGAGGTAAAAGTGACTTTGGCTGCGCTTTGTCCTCTGCGTATGTCTTAGTCTTTTTGTATGCATGTATACATCCGTGCATTTTTTTGTGCTCTGCTGCCGTGACTTTTTGACTCGTAATACTTAATTTGATGTTCTCAGATTAGACGTCAGCCTGAGATATGTCTAATACAGATCAGTCATTTAGCTTTTTTTTTTTTTTTTTTTTTTTTTTTTTTTTTTTTTTTTTTTTAAAAAAAAAAAAAAAAAACCC